>SJJU01000667.1:0-73360 GCA_012932125.1 Conopomorpha cramerella | reverse complement strand
TACACCTCGGATGTTAGTGAGGTGCACTTTGAGGTAGAGGGCGTGCATCCGCTGTGAAACTGTTCCTTTCCTGTTCCTTTTTTTCATTATGTGGAGGTGTGGGGTGTACTAGCGAAACAGAAGAAGGGTGAGTTTCAGTGATCGTCAGCAGGAGAAACTCACACATGAAAGCACTATAGGGAAACCAGACTGGAGACTGCTGGGACGCCCGAACCCCCCCGAAAATGTACACCGTTCCCTCTATCCGGTTCGCCAGCCGGCACGGTGGCGTATCTCGGGATTTTTCGCAAGATGGCGGGGCAGCCTTTCATGAGTGGCTAGTTCACTACTTGGGCCCCCAACTGTCTGCGGGCGGCCAGCGGAGCACCGTTTCTTCGGATCCAGCTAACCTCCAAGCCTGATCTACCAGAGACTTCCCATGAACGAGAGTCAAGAACGCTTATTGATCACTGAATGGAAATGCTACCCTGACCTGTTTCGCTAAAAGGCTTCACCGAACAGGCATGCCGGAACATGGATGGGGATACCCAACCACTTGGCGGCATGGTTTTGTTCGGTGGGTGGTAACTAGCCGCGGCCGAAGCCTCCCACCAGAATGATACCTGGTTTGCACCACCCGGGGACCACGTGTGGGGTGTCGAAGCAGGGTTTTTCCCACGGACGTAGGTATCTCAGTCCCCAAAAACAAACTACAATTTTGGATATTAATAGACAGATGATGGTAAGTTGACTTCAGATTTAACCACCAAAGTGTAGAAACACAGCTAGTTAAGTAATTTATATTTATTCACTTTTATCCGTCTCTTGACTTCCATCAATATTTCAAGGCCAAAATACTCATTCTGGTGGTCTTAAGTGGAAGGAACTATCAGTTCAACCATTGTTGAGTTTCAATAACATCAAATCAAATCTTTATTAGAATTTTCACTTAAATGCTAAGGGTTAACAATGACCTCCACTGTAGGTAGTCCTGAGTTGTGGAGTCCTTCTATGCTTCACATTTTAGTCAATTGGTGGCGCAATCTGGTAAAAACTAAAATATTCAATATTATTGCTAATAAGTATAAAAAATGGGTTGGGAATAGAATTCAACATGGTAGGAATATAAATATTACTTAAGTACATAAATAAAATATAATATACGTGAAATATTAGGTACATACAATAATGTTATTTAGTAAGTAGATGTGTGTATATTGCTTTGTGGTTAAACTATATTTAAAATATTCTGGTGGTAACATATATGGTGCATGACTGCATGTAGCCAAAATCTGACTCGCCTCGATTATTAGTTTGGTGCCGTTATGCATCTGTACAGAAAAGGCCAGGAAAAATTGTAAATGACAATTTTGGATACTAATAGGTTGAATTCAGATTTAACCTCCAAAGTGTAAAGGAAGAATCACAGCTAGTTAAGTTATATATTTATCCATCCTCTTGACTTCCATCAACATTTCAAGGTATGTTGGCCATCATTCTGGTCTTGGCAAGTGAAAGGAAAAATCAGTTCAGCCATTATCGAGTATTACCGAGACTAAGGAACAGCAATTCACCATGTATAAAACTACTTGTATAAGTATTTTTGTAACTTAATTGTTGTTTATATAATTGCCATTAAAACAAGTCTAATTTAATTTCAAATTGTTTTATTTTTACTTAAACAACAACATAATTAGAAACTAGAAATGAAAAGGGGCTTCTCTAGACATATGTCTGCAAATGAAGGTGGAAGGCTCTTCTCCAACTATCAGGTCATATTGTTGACTGTTGTTGGGTGTGAGTGCTGCATATTTTATTGCTCCATTTATTGGATTTTATGATATGTTTATAGCGCAATAAGTGCCCTTCACTGACATTTCAGATACCAACCTTTACTTGGAACCATGGGTGGAGGAACAAACAATGATTGGTAAGTAACACTTAGTGGGGCATGTAGTAAAGGACTTGAGTAGTGTAAATGTTCCAGTTTTGAAGATCGGTAATCTCTATGTCTATCTAAAAAAATGTATTTCATATATTTTTAATTGGCTGAATTTACAACATTTTCACAACCAAATCTAGAGTTTATACAGGAAAATATTGACAACCTCCATTGTTACACTCTGGCTTTACAAAAAGTAAAAATGGGCCTGTGATTACAGTTTGACATTGGCATTCACCTCAACTTATCACAATAACTTGAGCCTTAGCCTGTATTGGGGAACAATACTATAATTTATTGTACATGGGAATATTGTAACTTGATATGAGTGTAATTCTGGTGGTGTTGAATGGATGGAACAAGTACATCATCCAGCAGAGGAGTGTGGTAGTGCTCGCTAGAAGCAGCAGCGCAGGCGGGACACACGTGCAGCGAGCCCGCCACGGCGCGGCGCTAGGGGGCGCTACAGGGCGCTGTGGGGCGGCGCGTGTGGCAGTCGCTGGTAGAGGGCGGGGCGCGCGGCGCAGGCGGGACACACGTGCAGCGAGCCCGCCACCAGCGCCGCGCAGCCCCAGCAGTACGCGCCCGAGCACCGCGAGCAACTGTGCACCTGCAAACCACACGCAACTTGTTACTATCCGACATCGATGGCTTTTCTTTAATTGGTCGTCCATTCTTAGTTTGTTGCAAGCTGTGTCCAACTGACACAGGATTTTCTGCCGAAGCCGAAAACAAACCTTCGCCCCTGTTTGAGCCGAAACCTTTGTAGTAGTAAAATTGCAAATTTAAAAACCCCCGATTTTAAATGTTGTCTTGCCCTTTCATTTGATACCCCACTTGAACATATTTGTATAGAGGCGACTTTTTTCCCCAACTTTCAACCCTTATAACATTTGAACAAATTAAATTACAATGTAGGTACGTGTTGTGCTATCCCTATTAATTGATGACAAATAACTAAGAAGGAATAGGACGTCCAACACTGAGATACAAACTCAGACCAAGCACAACTAGACTTACAAGCCTCGTACCACTCTGAGTCTTTCTCTTTCTAAGCAATATGTCATCATCATCATCATCAGCAGCCCATATTTGTCCACTGCTGGATATAGGCCTCTCCAATTGCACGCCACCGTGATCTGTTTTCAACTTCTCGCATCCAACTTGCCAGACATTTTGCGCATATCATCAGTCCACCTTGCCTGAGGGCGTCCTACACTCCGTTTGCCGAGACGCGGTCTCCACTCGGGAACATGCTGCCCAACCCAGCCGAATTCTTCTGTTTACCTCGTCCTCGAAGTTGTTTCTACCCAACTGTAATGTCTACCCACATACACATATTTTTGAACAATTTCGCAAGGTGGCTTCTTCCAAGAGATTGTACGAACACTTTTGACTGCTCAATTCTGCTCAATCGCTCTTTCTATTGAAAGAGTATTGTAGCGTCGGAGGTCGTGCCGCACGTGCTTACTAATCTCTTGGTTTAGAGCCCGCATTGCGGTCGAAATGACAGAATGAATGATGTAAAGTCTCCTCAGAATGCTTTGACTTCCTGCCCTGACGCTGCATTTCACAAAATCTCGTACCCTCTTCCCTGAGGACCAGAGTCACATTTTCGAGGTTCTTGTTCACGTCTGCTGTGGATTCCACGGCAACGAATCGGTTCTCCAAACTTAGCTGGAAAACTTCGGATCCTAATATGGTTTGGAGAATGGTTGGTTGGAGCCTGACTTTCATCAAACGGACACGTTCAGCCTTAAGGTTGATATTCAGAGAGCCTCTGACTAGTCGGTGATCGCTACCGGTATTGAACCTGTTGTTCACAGAGACGTCTCTGAATATGTGCTTTTTGTCCGTCATGACGAAATCAATCTCATTTTTGGTCATAGTATCGGAGCTTTGCAAAGTTCACTTCCTTTGGGGCATTTTCTTAAACCATGAGTTCATAAAAAATAGCCCATCTCGTGCGAGGAAGTTTATTAGCATTTGCCGCTATGATTCCTTCATCCAAATCCAAAACCAATTCGTTGCAGTTCTGTATTCTCACTTTAGACTACTATTAAAGTCCCTCGTAACAACGCTGTAATGGGTCTTAGTAGTGGAGTGGAGAGCCCTCGATATGCCATCGAACAGGTCCTCCACCTCATCGTCTGCGTGTGTCGAGTTCGGTGCATACACTTGCACCACTTTGAGACTATACCTCTCGTGAAGTTTGATGACAAGGTATGCTACCCTGTTGGATATCTTCACAACGTTGTTACACAGGGGCTTATTCGCAAGGAACCTAACGCCGCCTTGGGATTGTTGGTCTACCTCGCGGAAGTACATTAGGTGGCCCGATTTAAGGGTAATGGTGTCCTCTCCTTCTCTTCGGACTTCGCTTAGCCCCAATATGTGCCACCTAATTTTCTCAAGTTCCACCTCAAGTTGCGTCAGATGCGAGTCAAGCCGTAGCGTGCGTCCGTTGTCAGTCGTCGCCAGGGTCAGTTGTTTGTAGTGGCCTCCCATAACCCAGAGATTCTTCGCACCCTCTGCTCCGCCGTTACCGTGGTCGCCACCGTGACCAGGAATAGTGGAGCCGCCGGGAACTGGGGGCCGTGGCCTTTTTGTGCTCATAATTTGGAGGATAATGTCCATAATCGCCACGCTGGGCAGGCGGGTTAGCGGTCGCAGTAGTGTTGTGGTTTAACTCACAGAGAGCGCTGCTGCCCGTCCTTTGGAGGGTTCCCTCGGTCGGCTCTTACGACCCCCATAGCAGGAAAAGTTTGGCTGGGGTGGTGCACATGTATTCTATTCGCCGTCACCACACGGCTAAGCTCCGCACTTCCGTACTAAGCAATATGTACGGAAGTTGGTTAATACAATACCCTGCTACGCCGTAAGAGACGGAAGATAAATATTTCTTGCTCTTCCACTCCTGCATGTTTGTCATATCGTTGTCTCATTTTATTCTAAACGTCAGTTTCGGATTGCAAGTCTAGTTGTTTCTGGTCTGAGGATACAAATGTCATCGCCATACATTTGGTTGTCAGTCATATTCATTCTAAAAAAAGGGTTTTATCTTTGACTTTGTTAGGACAGTTAGAACAGTAATTCAGAGGAAGAACATACTATAAAACAAACCAGAAAAACACTTCATCATCTTCATCAGCCGCATAACGTCCACTGCTGGACGAGGGCCTCCCCCAATGAGATCCGTAATTTGGGGTGAAATGCCAGTAATCGCCACGCTTGGCAGGCGGGTTGGCGATCGCAGTGGTGTTGTGGTTTAACTCATAGAGAGCGCTGCTGCCCGTTCTCTGGAGAGCTCCCTCGGTCGCCTCTTACGACCCCCATGACGGAAAAAGTTGGGCTGGGGTGGTGACACATGTATTCTATTCGCCGTCACCACACGGCGAAAAACACTTATTCAGTGGTAATAAACAATGTACCTACAATATTACCTACAACCCTTAATTGCAACGAGAAAAATATAGGACTCACCGTTTTGTCTGCATCTGTGAAGGGTCTGAGGCATCCGAAGCAGCACTGCGCCTGACCCTCATTGGGTACCTCCTTGTACGGCTCCACGGGGAACAGGTGGTGGTACGACCTGAGGTTATCCGGAAAAAGTTGTTTAATTCTACTGTTTCCGTAACCTGTCGGGAATCTGGAGTCGCGAACAAACGGTCAGACTGCTAATCTTTCGGCAGCTTATGCCAGTGTGGTGAAGCCGCGGAAGAGGATTGTCGATGACCGCGGCTGAGGGCTTCGGGTTCTCGAGCGGTTCCGGAGAGCATGTCAGCACGGAGTGGCCTCTGTGCTGCTTTGACACTGGTTTTCCGTATGATGTGGACGCGAGGAAGGGCTAATCGATACGTCTTGGCGGAGAGGTACCCTTGAGGATTTCCCCATGACAAAAAAAAAACTAGAAGAGATAATATCTAGATATCTTCTAAGGTGTCTTCGATTCGCAGTCATAGATTAAAAATACTAGTTAAATTTTGCTATAAAGGAAAGGCAGTGACAGGGATAGAATAGGGAGGTGGACAGATGCAAGTACCTGGCGAGGTGGGGCGCGGAGGCGAGCGTGAGGTGGCACACGCGGCACTGCGCGGGCAGCGAGCAGTACTTGCTGCGGCACTGCGGGCACAGGTGTCCCTCGCCGCCCACGCCCTCCTCCTCCTCGATGTGGCTGCAACACACACCATATTGCAATGGACAAAACATTATACTGGGGGCCGAACACTGATATGGCGAGCTAGGATGGGAAGCAGAAGCGTAGTAGGTCGACCAGATTCTAGATGGTCGGACGATATAACAGACCTGAAAGGCCGGCCTGAACCAGATACGGAGCGGATAGAGGAAGAGCAGTGGCTCTTGCATGCTCATCAATTTTTGACATCAATTTGCTGAAGATCATATTCTTCAGCAAATTGATGTCAAAAATTGAAGAAGAAGCCGGAGGAAGGAATGCAACCCGTATCTCATGTCCAATGGTAGCACTGATCGCTTGCCGTCAAGCTCGGTTTAATTTATGTGCGACTAGCTCACACGGCAAACATTGTTTTGCCCATATACATTATGAATCCCGTTCCCGTGGGAATTTTGGGAACGTTCAGTTAGTTCACACAGCATAGCCAAATTTCAAGTTTCTACGTTTAGCCGTATGGGCTGTGCGTTGATTGTCAGTCAGTTAGCTTCTCTTTTAGATATTATGTGTGGCGACGGCAGAGGCCACCACTGTTGCACGTCCCTGTGGGGACTACGTCAGTTAGGAAGGCGCCAGTGACACGTGCGTTAGGTGCTTTCATCCGGAAGGTTGAACAAATAGAAGATTCCTTTTGCTGTTCTCTGGGTGACTTTATAAAAGTTTATAATCCTGTTTAAATGCAGTAAGCACTTCTCTCGCATGTTGTATGTGTATTTTGTTTGTGTTTATATCCAGGCGTCGAGGATTATAAAGACAATGATTTGAAAATAAGTGAAGTCTCAGTGCGAGTCAAAGTAATGAATCGTCCATACGTCGAAACAGTCAGGCATGAAATTAAGCATGATGTGTCGGCGCTACGCGAGCGTGGTTACTCATGTCGTTAATTCCGAGTAGTTCCTCTAGCAAACTCCTTTCTGCAGGAATATTATACTTTTAGTTTCAAAAAGGGACTAATAAAGGAACAGCCGAGAATAAAAGTCTCACGTGAGACAAGCTTATGTGACGTCGGTATTACAGGGTATACGGTTCCAAGAATGAATTGTCAATGTTTATTTTTAAATTTTTCACTTAAAAATGTATTATTTATTGTATTTAATCAAATAGAATAGATACTAACCACATACAAACAGTGACAGGCGGATCGGCGCTGTCCTTGTTGTGCGGGTCCTCAATCGCGCTATGAGGGAAGCCCATCTTGACGAGGCCCGCGTCCAGCGACCTCGCCCGCGCCGGCGGGGACGTTGCCTCCAGGAGTAGGGAGCGGAAATGTACGTCGTCTAACACAACCTGAAACACGGTATGATCCTGAAACATCCTTTTAATCCCAAGTTCACGTGTTTTTATACACCCGAGTTTCAGAAGGTGTTAAGAAGCTGTCTAAAGAAACACTAGGCTTCGGCTTAAAAGTATCTTTGGTGGTCAAATTCTTGTGTGTAAATTATAAAAAACAATTAAAAACCGTTTTTAACCAGTAAATTATTATGACTTTAAAAATATTGTGGAACTGAGAATCTTTTGTGAAGTCGATTAAATATTCAAATCATCCACGTTTGTGTTTATAGTACCTTAAGGCGTGAATTACACTGAAAAGGCGTAAGGACAAGGCGCGGCGCAGGCATAATCCGCTTTAAAACTTTTCCATACAATAGGTAGGTAAGCGACAATCTGTGAATTATACTGAAGCAGTGCGGAAAGGCGTGCCTTTCCAGCTTAACATTTTTTATAGAAAAGTTTATAAGCGGCGCCGGCACGTCACCTCTTCCCCGGTTTGGACTCGAGCGGCGAGCAAGCAGCGCGTTGGTTTTTTTGGATGGGAGCATTTTCTGCTACATGACTATATTGAATTTAATATTTACAGTTCTGTGAGGTAATTAAACAATATCCCGATATTCGCGACTATACTAAGCCGGTATTGCCATAAAAATATACTAGATGAAATACCAATAGAATGAAAGTACCACAGCGGCTCAGGATCAGGCTATTAGTGTATTTTTTTTCATTACGTATTTTAATCTATGCTCCTGTGAGATATTCCACAGTGGCGTGCGATTGGAGAGGCCTATGTCCAGCAGTGGACAAGTATGGGCTGAAGATGATGATATGCTACTGTGAGATATTCCACACAGGGTGCACCCAGTAGGCATCTTGGGTGCCTCTGCACACAAATGAGCAGCAAAGCAAGCGTATCTTCGTCAGCTAAAAACCAAGACATACTATCACAAACAAATCAGTCTGTAGGATGACTCGTTCTGCCGTCTCTTCGCCTCTCTGTATAATTTAAATCGCGTGCGTGCTTCATCTGTTCCACGCTTGCTCTGCGCCTTCGCCTTTTCAGTATACTTAGTTCACGCCAAATACTTACACCGTAATCTCCGCCGGTGTCTTGACAGAGTTTCTTGCAAATTCTAACTTCAGCCGCCAGCCCAATGACTGAACATCGTATACCCTCCGTCTTGAGATTCTGTTGACAATAACATCGAAATAAATATATTATTGTACTAGTTAGGAGAAAAAAAAGCATTTGTAAAAATCAAAATTAGTTTATTTCATCGTCATAAGTGCTATTTATTACATACTAGCTTTCCGCCCGCAGCTTCGCCCGCGTGGACTTCGGTTATATTGCGATATAAAGGACAACAATAAGAAAACTTATCATTCCTACGGAAAAATATAAGTTTCCCTCGGAAATATAATTTTTTTGCGCGATAAAAAGTGCCCTATTATTTAATCCGGACTTCTAACTACGTATGCAAAATTTCAAAGTTTTAATCGGTTTAGTAGTTACGGCGTGAAAGCGGAACAAACAAACTCACTTTCCGATTTATAATATTAGTAAGGACAAGTAGCATAACACAAAGCTTGATGAGTCATGTACTTATTATTCGAAAAACAAAAGTAAACGTCCCCGGTTCGGATTAATTTATTTTACTGGTAATTTACTAGCACTGAAGTAAGAACTCCCTTATGTGGTAGTGGTACTGTAGAAAGAAAATATTCAAAGATTTTCAAGGGTGCTAAGGCACGGAGTGCTATCTTAAGGGCTCATTTAAGGACACGAGGCGCATTGCGCGTCGCGTCATGCGTCCATTACCATGCGTACATTAGTAATTCTTTTTGACGGACGATGAATTCAAAATGTACGATATCCAAACGAGCCGCGTGTCCTTAAATGAGCCCTTAAGATACCACTGTTATATCTGTATGAATACCATGGAATGAGTATAGGTTAATGACCCATAGAAACAATTGTAACCATGGGTAAATATAACAAACCTACCATTTACTCCGTCAAACAAAACGTAAACACTTTGACCTCTAAAGTAATAATGGCCGATTGATGTTATGAAATTGCGTCCGTGTACGACAAAAGTAAATGATTTTTTAACACTAGTGGACTCCCGCGATTGTACCTCTATACGTGTAGTTTCAGTATTAATTTCTATAAAAAAAACACGAAAGACTTTAATTTTTAAGGTAGAATTTAGTTTAGTTTGTGATATAAACCGTCAACTCTCAGTAGTTCGGTTATTTTGTCCGGTTGTTAATGCAAAATATACTCTATTTGGTGGTGTTAAAGTAAGCAATCAATTTGTCACCTGTCATAATAGGTTCAACATTAAAACGGCCTTTACACTTTACACAAAAAGGTTGATTTTTGTTTAGAACCGAACTTTATTTACCGAACAACTAAAAAATAAACTTCTAACACCCTTTTTACCCTCTTATAAGATAAATTTTGAAAAATCCTTTGTTATTCCTCACGTAAAAATCATAAAAGGAACCCATGTGTCAAATTTCAGCTATCTAGGGCCAAGAGTTTGGGCTGGGCGTTGATGTGTCAGTGATGAATGAATCAATCAGGAGTTTTATATGTATCGATTACATAAAGGTTTAGGTACATTCATACATAAACGTTACGCCCGTTTCCCCAAAGGAGTAGGCAGATATCATAGACCTCTAATTCATCATCTCGTCCTGCAAATCTCTTACGCCTCTCTCACATCCTAACATGAACTGGTGTTCTTGAGAGCAGGATGGTTCCTACCTGATGTAAACCAGGCCCCGTACCATAAGGTCATATAGTACATTGTTATCGCTTTGTGGCAGGAATTGCGCTAAACGAATGGTAAAACACTGTCACTGTCACACATTTTGAATAAATTATGAATGAATTCAGTTTTTGTAAAATATATTCTAGATTGCAATCTTCTAAAATGTACTTGATCCCTAGACACTTTTGATTTGTGTATAAGACCTCATGGTATGGGGCTTGGACTTATACTATTTATCTCTTTTTGACTCTTGCCGTTAGAGTTAGACAAAGCATCTGAACAGTGCTTCGTTCACGTTTCAGAACAAGTGTGAGAGGTACAGATGTAAATTTATTCGAAAATGTTCAAGTCAAGGTCTTGAAACAGCGTACTATTTCCGACATTACATGTTAAGTAGATGTGAATAACATCATTCCCATAAGTTATGACTCAGAACGGTCATACATTTATTTGTATGTTCTAGTAGATTGCGAAATATATTTTTTTTCTACCTAGGTAGAAATATTTTGAATGGGAATGAAGTTTTTCCCTTTCGTTGCCCCGCATTGTCGCAATAATAAAAGTTGTTCACATTAACGAGCCCAACAACATTTCTAAGACCATTGATCGGGGTTCCTTTACACGCAGCATAATAAAGTAACAACAAATTTAAATGAGCCTATAAGCCTACTGATTAATAAAAACTAGGCCCTGTAATATGTACAGTCGCCCAAGAATCAGATTGAAACTCATCAAGAATATCATTTGACATTCATGTTAATTAATTGTTCACACACAATGGGTCACACACACACGTGTCACAATATAGGACAACTGGCTGCTACAGTTTTCATGATACTACCTGTGTCACTAAAACATATACAGCACAGCGCTCCAAGAAAGAAGTGACAAGACATATAAAGCGCTGCTATTTGTTGAAACAAGCCTCATCGTACGCAGCGTGACATAACAGCCAATCAGAGGACGTATTTGTCCTATGGCCGGGAGAGAGAGAATATAACCAGATTTTGTGTGTTATCTAGAAATAAGCGGTATAAATGGTGTTGCACAGGTAGTCGTTACATACAACAGATTGCATTAACATTCATGCAACAATACAAGTAGACAGGTAGGTGTTATGATGTAAAGCCCTTGGGAAAATAATAAGCGTGACTGCAGATTCCCCAGTGTACCTATACACGGAATCAAGGAGAATCATCAATTGCTACACTCAGGGGCCACTGTCCACTGCCACTCACAAAAAAGACTATACCTATGTATAAACTATATATAGAAAATATCACACTCTTATTCCCTTGGTCACGGTACCACGACTACGTGCATGCACCGATTTCGGCAATTCCTTTTTTTGCCACGAGAACAAGAACAAAAGAAAAATATGCGCTTCAATATATACTCATAAGTCAAATTTTACGTAGCCCGTCTGGTAGGGTACCTAACCACTCATATTTATGATCAAAATTTTGTTATTGCCAGATCCTTGCGAGCAGACCCAGGGTTTTCTAAAAATTCTACAATACTGGGCTTGGTCCAAAACGGAAAACTAAGTAATTTTATCCATTTATTGTCTATAAAAATGTATACGTAGTTTACGTAACACAACAATTTTTTTCGTCATACAAAGGTTATTTAAATATGTGCATAGTTAACTCACCACATCATTCGCAAAGAATTTGACTAAACTGGAGAAAACACTGAATGTTGAAACATAAAAACATTTTTCAATAAAATTAGCATAATACTTCAAGCCCACCTGAATAGTGCTGTCGATATCCCCCGGGTCGCAGGTGGTGAGGGACGCCATCAACACCAGCACCTCGCGCGAGGAATGACCCGGCAGAGGCTTCAGCGACCGCCCCGCCAACTCCAGGGTGTTCTGCAGCGACGGCTCACCAGTCAACGCCAATGGCGATAGACTGTTCGAAGAACACATACCTACATTAAAGCTTAACACACGGAGCAAACCGTACTTCTAACATGTTGCACCAAAAACCCAAAACATAGTGAGTGCTCCGCCCAATTATTTTAAGGGGCGTTGAAATGTGGGGAAACCTTAATAATAATTGGGACGCTAAAAGTCTACGCCATTTCGTGTTGTTATTTCATACTGTATCGTGGAAAAGGTTGTGGGTTCGACCGATGAACGAATGCATATTATTATATGCAAAGTAACGCATAGACATGTTTCTTGAAGCGTTCTTCTCCAAGAAAGAAGTACTTTTATTATTACTTACTTGTATTTTTGGACCACCAGCCTGCCTAGGACTGGTGACCCATAAATAATTTTTATTAAAAAGCATTATGTCCAGCTGGCTACCTACAATTGTAATTTACAATTACCATTTAAAACGGAACCGGAAAAAACTAAAGCTAACTCCCTAATTTAATTGTCATTATTATATAGATTATAATACATACAAAACGTAGCATTTTTACCAGTGGTTACGGCTGAGCTTGTTAGGACTAATCTAAGGACACGCGGTGCTCGGATTCCCTTACATTTTAAATTAATTTATAGTCAAAATTATGACTAATGTATGAACGCCCTACGCGTCACGCAACGCGGTGCGTTGCCCTAAATGAGGTTTAACATCCCAATTACAGTGAAAAAATATAATATTATTCTTGGGTATGTAACAAATAAGCTCATCTATTCTTCTCTTCCTTGAAAGATAATAAATAAATATTTTACAACAACACACACATTTCTAAAGCACTTGTGTTATAGAATTCAAACGACGTAATATACGTTTTAAAAAAAATATATAAATAAAACACCCCGACACATCCAACAAGTACTAAAAGCTCATCACCTAAGTAGGTACCTGTCAGCGGTGGGAATCGAACCCACGACCCTACGGAACAGAGGCAGACATGCTGAGCACTACACCAACGGGCCCGTTAAATATCACATAATAAGCGTCAAAGGATAAGCAAAAGAGGAGTGTGGATCCATCCGCGTAAGACAGATAGATAAGCGACCGGAATATTCGACAGATGGAAGTATTTATGTAAAACAGATATGCGTAAATAAATAAGACACTATCGTTACGACTATATACGAGTAGGTAACGTTTACATTTCCACGTTTGGTTCAACATTCTCATAAGTTATGTATACGCAATATGCATGTAATAGGACCCAGAACTATGGTCTTTGACGTTATTGGGCTCAATATGAACAAATTTTACTATGGGGACAATACGGGGAAATGTTAAAAAAAAATCATCTCTATAGAAAATAGACAATTAAAAAAAACCTAGGGAGAAGACATTTTGTACGGAGATGGTCATTTTTTTTCGTTTGACAAGATTATCGCCAATGTGAGCCCAACAACGTTTCTAAGACCACTGCTCGGGGTCGTTTTAACCGCAATATAAGATATTTATTTTTAAAGAAACTGTTTTACATTTAGGTACTGAATTAAAGTACAATACAGAGTTGCAGTTAAGTAATGTCAATAATTGTTGATGATTTCACTCAATTCGTAATACTGACGACTATACCTAACTATTACTATTCCAATATGAATCATCATAAAACTACCTTCAACAACTATGAATAACACTATAATTGCAGACATTTTTTTGACATTTGCATTAAAACTTATCTCCTTATACTAATATTATAAAGAAGAATTATCTTAATTTTGATTAATGAATACATTCGCGCAGTTTCATTATTATTTCATGACTAGCTTTCCGCCCGCGGCTTCGCCTGCGTGGACTTATATGGGGGTTATATTGCGGTATAAAGGAATATTTTTGATTTCCCTCGGGAATATCAATTTTTTTCGGGATAAAAAATACCCTATTATTTAAACCGGACTTCTAGCTATACGTCTGCAATTTCAAAGCAATCGGTTCAGTAGTTACGGCGTGAAAGCGAAACAAACAAACAAACTCACTTTCCCATTTATAATATTAGTAAGAAGTAAGATTTCATTTTGGTTTGTCATTGCAGTGCTGTTGTGATTTAACTCACAGAGAGCGCTGCTGCTCTTCCTTTGGATAGTTCCCTCGCTCGGCTTTTACGACCCTCATGCCGAGAAAAGCTGGGTTAGGTTGGTGACACATGTATTCTATGCGCCGTCACCAAACACACGGGCACTACAACATCTACATGAAAACCATTTCACGATTTCATATTTTACATCTAAGTATACATGTGTTACAAGCCAAATCGTAACCCTTCCGGGACATACAAAACCAAACAGCCATATAGTCCACTGTTTCATTCCTGGGCTCAACCAATAGTTTATCCGTATTTTCACCGGAACGGAATTTAACGTGTAACACCGCGCGGCATAGCTAGTTATAAATATCCACACCCTATGTGTGAGTTTCCAAAACGTACACTCAATGTTTGTCCAAGATAAGATAATATGTCCTTCCAGGACCAGACCCTAACGGTTACGTACGAGTTATTTAAGTCGCATGTTGTCTCTGTCATTTGTATAGGAATGACAAAGGAATGACAAAGACAGATTTTGAGAAGCTCTCAATTTTTAATCCAATTTGACGCAAGACGTATGCAAATCTAGGACAAAAAGCGTTTTTAATCAGCGGTTGATATAGCATAATATGGCTAAGGACTGTACCAGATTTTTAAAATGGTTGGGTTATCAATATTTCTACACAACTGTCAAACTCTATGAAAATATTATTAAGTAAGTAATTTTGAAAAAGCCACCCCGGCAGGTCAATCCTCCTTAAAATAAGAAAATATTTGTGCATGTAATCTATTACAAGTTACAATGCATGATGTCCTATTCTATAATCATGTTTACTGTTGCTTCCATGTTCTGTTTCATGTATGATTAACGTGTAAAAAAGTACATATATGTATATGTAGGGACAATACGGAAATAAAGCGAGCGCCTGTTTACCATACAGCAGAACTGAGATCTGAAACTATTTATCAAAAAAATTATCATGACTATTAGACGTCCTTACTGCTGAAGACCTTGTTAGGAGAGTTTCTTAATGAAGTATAATCAATGAGTCATAGCAGCGGTGTGCATTAGTGTGTCGAGTACCTACGTTAAGTGATATCAGACGAGTCATTCATTTTTTATTCATTTCCAAACTGTCGAATTCATAAAAAGATAAAACGTTGACTAACTAGTTGACGTATATCAACATAGATTGGTTTATCCGTATTTGGCGAACATTTGACCAGGTATGAGATCTTTACTAACAGTGCCCTAGAGCTGTTCTAACTTTATGAATATGACGGTAAAACGTTAGTGCCGAATGAATTCATTAGTGAACTGATCAGCAGTGTTGGATATTGACATCCGGCATCCTTCACTACCATTCCGAATGAACGAGAAATGAACGGTCTGAACACTGAGAGAACGTTTATTCAGATATCTCCCATTATAGTGTTTTCTTTCGTTATTAACGGAATAACACGAAGTAGAAGTTCTTCAAATTTATTTTCCATCCATTCGGAGATGATTAAAATATGAATGAGGATCTTTAACGGCTAGTTCTCTCAACAATATATTTGAAGCTCCTAATAAATTTCTTCTCTTCAATCCATGGTCTCCCTCCCCCTCCACCGTCGACGATTTTTTTAGTTCTTCTTTGTCAACTCTTTTATTAAATTATCACAAATTAAACTTATTCCAAGACCTATGACTTCATTCGATGACATAGTGAAAAAAAGAAAAAAATAATGTTCATTTCTATTACATTCCGTCTGAGCCGTGTGAACATAGAATGAAATAAAAATGAAGCATTCACTCGAGTGTACCGCCTGATACCACCTTTATCGGTACGTGAAATGATAAATGGTGTTTAGGCGTCTCCGGCAGTTTCATGTGGAGCGCCTATGCGGGATGTCGTCGCGCGCGCTGCTCGCGGCGTCGTGCGCGCTGGCGGCGGTCGCGCTGACTGCGCGCCACTGCCGTCCCCACGCGGCCCCCGCCACACACACACGCACTATACTCAGCTGGGTGCCCTTCTTCACTAACCCATACTTTGGCTTCGGCGACGGTTCGCCGGCACACTTCGAGGCAGCCGGTTGCACACACACGGCCTGCGAGATCGTGGCAGACCTACACCGGCTCCCCCTGGACCAGTACGACGCTTTGCTATTCCACGGTTTCGAATTCTACGAGGAGTTGTTCGGTACACCATACCTACGTTCGCCGCATCAATTCTACGTGTTCATGTCCCTGGAAGCAGCGAGTCGAAGCCTAATGTATACTAAGCATACACATTTTTACAACCTCACCATGACATACAGATTGGATTCTGATATTCCGTGGCCCTACTTCATGGTTATAGATCAGCATACTGGAAAATATGTAGCACCGTCATTGAACCCAGTTTGGGAGTCACCCGGAGAGTTTACTGAGAAACAAAGAGATGAAATATCTCTCCTTGTAGCAGGAAAGAAGCGAATGGCTGCTTGGTTCGTGTCTAACTGCCACAGTGGCAGCGGGCGCGAGGCACTGGCACAGGAACTGGCTGCACACGGAGTGGAAATCGACACGTATGGATATTGTGGCAACATGAGTTGCCCATTGGACCAATGGAGCGAATGTGTGCAGATGGTGGGCCGAAAGTACTATTTTTATTTCGCATTTGAAAACTCTTTATGCGAGGACTACGTGACGGAGAAGTGTGTGACGGCGCTATCGAGCGGCGCCGTGCCTGTGATCCTGAGCGGCGCCGAGCTGCACCGGTTCCTGCCGCCGGGCTCGTACGTGGACGCGCGCGCCAGCAGTGCGGCGGAGCTGGCGGAGACACTGCGCCGACTGGCGGCCAGTCCAGAACAGTACACACAGCTGCTGCAGTGGCGAGCACGGTACCGTGTAGAGCGTTCAGGGCCCAGCTTCCCCTGGCTGCCGGGACAACACCCCATGTGTGCGCTCTGCGAGCGCTTGCACCACCCGCAGCCAACCACTTTCACAGACTACGTCCAATGGTGGCAGGCTACAGCCTGCTCAGATCCCACTTGATTGACATACGCAAAGAATTGACCTATACCTACTTGGTCTCATTAATTAAGACTGATGATTTAAGTGAATCGTGTGGACTAAGTTAATAATTATCGTGTATGAATCACAATGAGTAATGGCAGTCAATCGGTGACTGCTCAGCAAGCCATAGATAAGTTTTCCATGGTGTAATAAGTAACAATAACCTTCGTTTTATACATATGTATAGGGTAATGTTACATTACCTGGTACTATTTTTTAAAGATTTCTTACTGGTTTAACTGTAGCATTATTTATTTATTTATTTATTCACAGTAAGTTCTGTTTAATCCATTCAACCATTAAATTCTTTAGTTGAATTGTTGTGTCAATAACATTTTATATGACTCAAATTGTGTAACCGTGTCCAACCGCACAAATTCTGAACATAAAATACTCTGAAGTTATTTTTGCATTTATCCTTAGAAGAGAGTAAGGACATCATAGGATAATAAGGTCCTAAAAATCGCTTACAATCTTATTAGATTGCAATCTTACACGACATTTATTTTGGTATGGAAATAGTTTAAGCCATCAATTAGTGTCGATATATCACTACTGATAACTTTGGCCTATGAGTTATTCCAATGTATATGAAATATTATTGTGAAGTTTCAACAATAAACGTTCATTAGTGTTTGCATGAAATGGTAGATGACAAACATCATATTAGTGTTTTTATCTCAGATGGTATTTATCTTCTAAAAAACAAGAAGCGGTGGACGATAGGGCTATTATTCTTAGTCAGTTATATTTTTAATGGGGACTATGACGAGAGAAACCGTAGCGCGCATACTACATCATCATCAGCCCATACTTGTCCACTGCTGGACATAGGCCTCTCCAATTGCACGCCACTATGATCTGTTTTCGACTTCTCGCATCCAGCTTCTGCCAGCCATCTTGCGTATATCATCAGTCCACCTTGCCTGAGGGCGTCCTACACTCCGTTTGCCGAGACGCGGTCTCCACTCGAGAACTCGTTTTCCCCAACGGTCATCGGTTCTACGGCAAATATGGCCGGCCCACTGCCACTTCAGCTTGCTAAAACGATGAGCTATGTCGATGACTTTGGTTCTCTGTCGGATCACTTCATTTCTGATTCGATCCTTCAGAGAAATGCCGAGCCCTTTTCACTACATATAGGTAAGCAATTTAACAGAGAGCCTTGTATGCAAGGTGGAGAGGAGAGCCGACAAGGCAGCTAACTGTCAAACATATCTGATGTTTACTCGAGATAAGAAAGGAATTTTCAAAATAAGGGGGTAAAAGTTAATAAGAGAAAAACAGTAATTTTGGAGTTATGGGTCTTTAACTTGGTGGTAGTATTTTAATAGATATTAATACAGAAACTGCGCGAATTATATCGCGGGGCATCCACTAATATTTAAATAAGATAAATCATATAATAATTAAAAAAAATATAATATTTTTTAATGCGACTAGAGATTTTTCTCTCTTTATGGCAGCGGTTCGGGTAGGTCATTAAGTATTTTAACATTCATAATATATTATAGCATAAACATCGTATGCCAATGTTCACTTAGCGAAGCCTAATGACCATCTGTAACGGACTCTGTAGTTAGTTATTTATGACAGCTACCTCTGCCGAACTTCCACTTGAATAACAACCAATTAGGTACGTCACCGTTCCGCAGCTTGAAGGGTGGCATAACAATGTTGCATATTAGTAAGAAATTAAGTTTCATGTATGTATTTTAATCTTCGGTGATTCTATATGTATATTTCGTTACAATGGGTGTATTTAGGAGACCTGTTATAGATAATTGGAAGCAGTATCGACTTTTATCAATCGTTATCAATATGATATCTATAAGCTAACAAACAATCCACTTTCTATGTAGGCTACAATGATAGGTACTACTAATGAGGTATCTTAATGGAGCGGAAAGAAATACACTTGATAACAAAATGGGATTTTTAACTTAGTACAATTTTATCTTTAGTTCTCGTACAGGTTTCTTTCTGAGTATAGAACATAACATTATTGAACAACATTAGTTTGTGTGTACCTACTTTTCTTTCTCTAAGAACTAGCGGCCCGTCCAAGCTTGGCACGGGTAGACATAGATACAGATATTGAAGTTACAAGCATGCTAATTAAAACGACCATGAACGAATAAATTAGAAAAAAAATTGTACGCTTACCTTAAAGCCTTCCTGTACAATACGTTGGCTGTGGCCGCCGGCATGTATTTTTATTTTCATTTCATGATATCTTTTGAATGTTTTAAATAATTTTATTGATACAAACAAAAATAAATAAGTTATGAAATAAAAAATCAAATATAAATTACAAACAGTATCCACCACATGTTTCGTCAAAATACTTATGCATCTAAACAGACAAGGCATCCACAGCATGTTTCGTCATTTATAAATTACAACTAACCTACCACTATAGTCTACTACTGGGTTCAAACGCTCCTAATACACTTGCCGCGTTACCCCGTTGGATTGCTATCGACAGCCTCTGTGC
Organism: Conopomorpha cramerella; assembly: GCA_012932125.1. Taxonomy (NCBI): domain Eukaryota; kingdom Metazoa; phylum Arthropoda; class Insecta; order Lepidoptera; family Gracillariidae; genus Conopomorpha; species Conopomorpha cramerella. The sequence continues at coordinate 53,704 of SJJU01000667.1, read as the reverse complement.
CAAATATGTTCCACCTTTCTGTCATGTCTTTTGAATGGAATGTCCGATTTCAATAATTCAAAAAGTAATATTTGGATAAAAATGTATAAATGGTATGGATAACAAGGCCTAATTTTGATCGGAATTTCTATTAAATGTAAAAAAGTAGTTATAGTGACGTAGGTAGCTACAATAGTGAGACATATGGTCTCGCGAAGTTTTTGTTAGATTTTGATATTTTCTATAATATTGTAAAACATTTTTTTTGTCCTATCATTAATACTCTTCGCAGCGTATGGGATGAAGGACATTTTATGGCTATTTTTTTTTTACACCTTCGGTTGGGTTTCTAAAGATTTCTATACTAAACTAAATATAGCCTCACTAACCTACATTATCACAATGTAGGTTTCTAATGAAAAAATAATTATTAAAATCGATTCAGTACTTTTTGAGTTTATTCGTTAGATACAACAACACAAAGCTTTGCTCTTTAGTGCAAGAGTTTTTAGGGTTCCGTAGACGAATGGCAAAAACGGAACCCTTATAAATTCGTCATGTCTGTCTGTCTATCCGTCCGTCCGTCCGTATGTCACAGCCAGTTTATTCCGAAACTATAAGAGCTACGTTATTGAACTTTGGTGTGTAGATGTATTCTGTAAACCGCATTAAGATTTTAAAATAAAATCAGAAAAAAATCCAAAATTTTTGGGGTTCCCCATACATAGAACTGAAACTCAAAATTTTTTTTCATCAAACCTATACCTGTGGGGTATCTATCAATAGGTATTTGAAAATTATGTTGAGGTTTCTTATATATTTTTTTTCTAAACTGAGTAGTTTGCGCGAGAGACTCTTCCAAAGTGGTAAAATGTGTGTGTGTGTGTGTCCCGTAACTTCTAAAATATGGGCATGATAAAACTGAAAAAAAATATATGATGTGTATCTACTATACATACAAACTACTAACGAAAATTGGTTAGAATGAGATCTAGCCAGTAGTTCTGTTTTTAAACGTCATAAATCAAATTACTTACCTAATTTATTATAGATAACACGTCGATCAAACTTACAACGAACTACAAAAACTTTTCTTTTTTTATCACTATGAACAAGCGTTTGATCACCATTCTGCCTGATGTTAAGCAGCGATGCTGTCTACGATGGAGCACACTTGTTCAGAAGGTACCTATTCACCCGCGACTTGAAGACCTTCAGACTGTACCGCGCAGGAAACACAGACTCCGGCAAGTCGTTCCACATCCTGGCGGTTCGCACTATGAAAGTGGACGCAAACCGTTTGGTTCACGTAAATGGCAAATCCACCTGGTATGGATGACGTCTTGCCGTTCTCCTGGTTGTCCTATTGTAAAAACGCGATGGGGGTATTAGGTTATGCAACTCCGTAGCACACTCTCCGAAATGCACCCGATAGAAGACAGATAGGCTCGCAACTTTGCGGCGATGCTCTAGGCTTTATTGTAACTTGTAACTGTTACCTACCTGCTGCAAGTGCTGCTACGGAACCATTCATTAGCGAGTCCGACTCGCTCTTGGCCGGTTTTTAGGACGAGAAGCCAAAATACTAAGGTAGGCGGTGTCTTTTTGCCCATATGGTGTACACACCACTGGTATAAACCCTTTGACCCCTGGGCAGCTGGTAAACTTTGAATTCTGTTTTATACTAATCATTTTGAATTTTGTTCTATTATATCGGGCTATTCAAATAATTATTTTACAAAAAGAAGACACTTACCCCTGCACAGCTTTCACATGTTTCCTGATATTTCCAGATAGTTCGGTAATCTTTTCCGCTCTCTTATTTTTCATTGCTACGAGCCCAAGCTGACTGAGAGGATTTTGGTCAAAGAACTCTTCAACAAATTTTTCCAACAGCTAAAATATAATTAAGCACATTGTTATTGACTAATTACTGTGAGCCCATGAAAGCTATGCCACAGCATTGTGATGAAACTGGTATCCAGGGTAGGGTGGGTCTCACTATTCCCATTACCCATTGCAATGGTAATGCTGACACAGCATGTTTATTTCAAATCAGTCTCTTTATAACCATAGCTCCTAGTTGTGTCACATACTGAGTGTAAAAGGACCCCGAGCAATGGTCTTAGAAACATTGTCATCTACCGAAGCAGAAAATTATCAATTTTTTATAGAGGCGAAAATAATTGGGTTCTCTCTCTCGGGTTTTTTTTTACATTCAGTACAACGAAAGCGCATGGCATGTTTAGTAGATATTTTAAACCTTAATGGGTATAGTGAGAAATGTAGTATCAGTATTACCATTAATGGTTATTCTCAGTGGTAATAGTGATACCCACCCCCAGGTTACATCAAGGTGTGTAAACCCTATAACAGCAATGGGCTCACCCCCCTCATGCTCATGGTGGATATTACTTGGTGAACAGTGGGAATTTGATTTTTTGCAACTGCAACATTGGCTACATTAATAAAGAAAAACTGACTAATATAATCAGCACATAGAAAAAACTGTTTAAAAATGTAAAACATTTCAAACAAATGGACAGGAAACTTAAAAGAGTATTAACCTTTTGACTCCGGGAAGATTAATTTCTGCTCTAATAATCACAAACTTCAAAATTACTTGTCTAATGTGTCTGATTTATAAGACATTGGCAGTGAAAGGGTTAATAAATAGTGGCATACATATGATTAAATATATGTGTAGTCAGTCCATTTCATTTCAGGAAAACATAATGAAGTTAAAAGCACAAAATAAAACTCATATTACCTTGAGCATGCATAGGAATCTAGTGGGCTTTAAATCCTGTGAAGACATAGATTCTGTACAATCAATTGCTACTATTAAATGTCGCATCATTCCCAGTCGTACTGGACCTCGGCGAGGTTGTGCTGCCTTCCTAGCTGCCTTCTGAGCAAATTCGGCAACCAACCCCTCCACCAGACCATCCTCATCCTCCTTGATGGCTTCCCTAAAAATTTATTTCATAGCATACCATGTTTTATTTTATACCTTATATAAACATCAAGTCAGTATATGTATTCAAAACTAATTGCTATTATCACACAGCCAGATGAGTTACAGACTACATGTTGTTAGCTGTAAAATTTCAAAGTACCTACTCAGAAATACAAGATTTATGTACTTGTCCTAATTACATAAATCTGCTGTTCCTGGGTAATATACTCATATTATGTACATGGCTGAAGAGTACATACATCCATAATCCACAAAATGGGGTGGACAGAACCTTAGGATCACAAGGACCCTTCGGCCAGATTAAGCATAATAACGAGTTACGAGTGTTAATATAGGCCTTCAGTTACAAAAGATGCTAGCTCATAGTCAAAATAAGTCTAAACTTACCAAGTTCGTTCATAACCTGTCTCCCACCGGTATTCTTTAGTATCTTGTTCATCGTCAGCCATAGTCGATATTAGTAACCCTTATAAATCTTCGGTATGAAATTCTGCTTTCTACAGTATTTTTGCATGAACCGAGCGGTAAATAATAAGGCTTATTGTATTTATATAGCAAGCAATAACCTAGCTTGACACAAACAAAACAAACAGCTATTGACAGTGCAGTCAGTAAACATAAACAACCATGGTAGAGACATCAATCATTGTGGTTTTAGCGGCAATGTTCAAAATATTCACGTATACATGTATAATCAAATTAATAGCTGGGTTTTTATATGTATTTATGTACATTATCGTGAATGAGACTTTTCCGTACAAAGTGATGCACACACGTACTTAAACAAAGTTTCTAGAAACATACTGTGTAAACAGTTCTTTGGTAAAAACCACGTAGAAACCCACCTACATGCTCATGTCAAACACAGCTAGTCTTGAAAGCCGCGTACCACCCTCAATCTTACTCTTTCTAAACAATATGTACCTATGGAAGTTGGTCGTACTTCTGGATCCAAACCTCAAACCAAAAACAACTAGATTTGCCATACGAAACTGACGTTTATAATAAAACAAGACAACGATATGATAAACATGGAGGAGTGAAAGAGCAAGAAATATTTATCTTCTGTCTCTTCCGGCATAGCGGGGTATTGAATGTATGTACTTCTGGATCCAAACTGTCACTTTTATTACCAAAATAACGGCTACGGTTTACCCCGTACCTGTGGTAAGGAGTGGCGACTATACAGGGCACTGGGGGTTGTTAATGAGTTGCCCGGCCGGGGACCCCGTGGTGGAGCGGCAACGTTGTGGGATCCCGTACTGTCGCCCAATAGAATGTAGATGGCAAAGGACGGGGAACCGGGGAGGGTTCCTCGAATCAAACACGAGAACGTAATGCGCGGGAGACACCGGGCGAGCCCGGAGTTTAGTTTTTAAAATTTCTTTGGGCTGATTTTGATCTCAGACCAAACACAACTAGGTCTGTCTCTTTCCCACCAAAATGTATAGAATTGGTGTTCTTCTGGATCCAGTCACTTTTACTACCAATTTTACTGTTTGGTTCCAGGAATACCCTGGCAGTAAGGGACAGAAAATGAAAATATTTTCTCTTCTCCTTCATGTCGACCTCAGACCTAAAACAACTAGACTTGCAATGCAATCCTAAACTGACGTTTAGAATTAAACGAGACAACGATATGAAAAACATGCAGGAATAAATAAATAAATAATAAATAAATATTTTACAACAACACACACATTGCCTTCATCCCATGTTAAGTAGCTAAAGCACTTGTGTTATGGAAATCAGACAACGAGATATACTTACTTAAATACTTTTTTTTTTTCTTTTAAATACATACTTATATAAATAAAACACCCAGACACATCCAACAAGTACTTAAAAGCTCATCACCTAAATACCTGCCAGCGGTGGGAATCGAACCCACGAAACACACGGCCACCTATGGAAAAGAGGCAGACATGCTGAACACTACACCAACGGGCCCGTCATGAATGAATGTGTAAGAAAAAAAATCTTCTATCCCTTACTGCGTATTATTTTGGTAGAAAAGAGGTAGACTGAGCGTGGTACGCGGCTTGTAAGTCTAGTTGTGTTTGGTCTGAAATGTCCATATTGTTGTCTCGTTTTAATCTAAAAGTCAGTTTCGGATTGCAAGTCTACTTGTTTTTGGTCTGAGGTAGGTAATATATGTATGTTATTTGGAGTACCTACCTACTTATGCCTACGCCTTGCCTACTTGCCTAGGAACATTTTTTAGTCGGTCGGTCGGTAGTAGTTTCTGAAGTCCCGACTTATAAGTCCATTTCTGTAGGTGTTAATGCTCCGAGAAGAAAAAAATCGACTCAACCAGCTTATTCATTTTCCTGCCCTTATCCCACACTAGGTGGGCTCAACCAGCTTATTGTGGTTTTTATATGAAGGGTCGATGTTTTTAGTATGTACTCATAGACCACCACAAGGTGTGTGAACCCTATAATGGCGATAGGCTCATCCCCTTTTTTTTTTTTGTTGACGGGGGGAAATCCCTTCGGATACACCGTCGTCCGCGGGGGAGACGACGAGGTTATGTGGTGCGTCCACTAAAACCCCCGGTGATTTCTGCGCGCGAAAGAGCCGGTGCCCCCGGAACACCCTAGAGCGTACAACATCCAGGGGGGCACCGGCCGCGCAGGGCCCGCTGTAGTGTTTTATGGGCCCTCTACTCTGCGGGGAGGGGCTTGTGGCCCTCCCCGCGAAACGCCTCGACGTGAAGCGACGGTGCCGAAGTCACGTGGCACCGTCGCCCTCGATGGGGGAGTCGGTTGAGTTCGCGCGCAGGCCCCCGCCTTGCGCGCGACCGACCACCTAGTGCCCTTTTAGTCGCCTCGTACGACAGGCAAGGGAGAACCGCAGCCCTATTCTTACACCCGGAACTGCAGGGCTTAGGCTCACCCCCTGCCACGTTGGGTTAAATACGCTTGGCGAACCGCTAACCCCGCTTTGGGATTAAAAAGCGTGAAGTGTATTTTTTTTTAGTCATAAACCCTCGCACTGCGTGGACTATGCTAGCCCCCCTATTGTAATTTCGATGCCACCACAGTTCTCGCTACCGTCTCTCCACACTGAAGTTGTTTTTCTTATATTATATACGCTTGGTGAACCGTGGGTATTTGCTTTAGCAAGTGCCTCTGCCTACCCCTCTTTGGGATTAAAGGCGTGAAGTGTATTTTTTTTTTTTATATAGGTCATACAGGCCCTGCCCGGTTGACCCGCAACTCCTCGTCCCCTTCTATTCGCCTTTTAGGCAGGGGCCGTGGCCCTATTCGTTACCCGGGTCCACAAGGCCGACTTATTATAATAGGTAGGTAGGTACCTACCTACCCATATTAAACATTTTTTTACCCGTGCGCATTTGCTTAGCGACGGCCCCGCTTTGGAAATATAAGCGCTAAGTAAATTAATTAGTTTAAAGGCTGACTAACATCAAGAATCGTTTTGGAGCGAAACACTTCTGGTATACCCAAACGACTTGGGTTTACGCAATAAATTAAGTATTCAGTTGGTACCTATCTATACACTCTCCATACAAATATAATGTAGGTATAGCGTATACCTAGTCCTCAGACTACTTTAGATATAGTATAGTCCTTAAAGTTCTTGACTGATCTCTTTCGATTTCTTGTATAATATGGTCGAGTTATGCAATTTCCAGAAAGAAACTGTAAATCTCCACGAAAATATTTTTTTCCCAGCCGTTTCGAAAGAACCGGAAATGTTCTACTATTCCTTGACTATACATACATTGTATATGAATACATACAAAAAAATATTAATTTGTCGGCCAATAATAAACATTTCGGCCACACAGTTCGCTATATTTTCCACAGCAAGTCTGTCATCAATACATCATAATGTCATTATTTTGTGATTGGTCCAACAACCCAAAAGAACGCATCCCATTGGCTGCCGTGAAATTTATATTTCAATGAAAACAGACTTTTCGACATTTTGTGAACGCCACAGCGACACTGTCGGCCACGCTGTTTTTTTTTGTCGTAGAGTCAAATCAAACAGATTGTCGAAGTAATTTGTTCCATTTGTGTGATGAATGAAGGATTTTGATTTGAGTGCTGTTGAAAAAATTGCCGATTTTGACATTTCAATAAAGTAAGTAAATTTATAAATATTTAGATGTTAAACTTAGCACTATATTTATAACTGCACCGGTATTAAAACAACCACAGTGATGAAATAAATAAATGACACGCGAAATCACGCTCGCCAGCGTATTCTGGCACGGCACTATCAATCAGGCTAAGCGCGAATTATTTAAATTTCCTTTTTGTTTTGTATTAGGTTAGTTATATGTACATTTTTAACAAGATTATCAAACTAACAAAGTTTTAGTAAGTACCTATAAAAGTTTTATTCTGTTCAATCGATAGGGATTTGGAGAAGATCAGTCACTTTTGTTATTGGCGGGAATTTGCTTGTTAGGTTACAAGAAAGAAGCGAGACCTATGTTTTGGCTAATCATTTAATTTGTTTGCCTTAGAATGAGTACCGCTGATGAAAGTGAAGCAGCATCAACTGCGGAAGAAGTCCCAGTCGGAAACCCCGATGAAATTTCAAAAGATTCAGAAGCCATCAAAGGTAAGTTACCTAAAACCTGCCTAATCATTTCAAAACAATGAATTTGGGTCTTCTATCAGATCTACTAAGTCCAAAGACGTGCAAAGTTAATCATAATTTCGCATTTGAGTAGCTATTTAGCAATGTAAAAGTGTATAATATCTAACTCATGATCCTACCGAGTTAGTCACAGTATCATGATATGAAGATTTCTTGGCATTTTTTATCCTGTTTACGGAATCGACAGTCGAATAGTTCAATACTATATTTCCAATTGAAGGCATCAGAAGTAATAATCTGTGAATTGCAGGTATATGTGTTGATCAAGTGTTTATGCTGTCTAGAATGAATATTTTCTTACCTTAAGTGGAAACTCAATAGATCTTGGTTGAATACTATATCTCCCAGGATATTTATACTCATTTCACCTTATAATAAAACATTGTTTGGATTTAGTCTTGGTAGGTTTTAATCAGCTAGTGTATGTCTGACAGAGAGAGATAACGCAAGAGTTTAAGCTAGTTCTATAACCATATTTTGTAATAAAGTCTATATGTCCTATATCTTAGCATATTTGTAATTTATTGTCATTCATTTACAGAAGCCAACAATCAGATGGTGACTCTGGATGTATTAGTTTGTGGTAAATGCCACTCAGCGTTTCACTTCATTGAGGAATTCAAAGACCATAAGGAAGGTGAAAAATGCACAGGAAAATCTCCAGTGAGAGATAGTGTAAGTATAATGTTTTATTGTGTCTTTAATAAATCTCATTACTTACAAGTACTTACCATACAAAAGAAAATTGGCCATAAGAAATTGCTATGTAAAATTCTTAGTTTTTGAGAAGTAGCTATTTAATAATTTTGAAGACACAAGTCTCGTTTCTCACATTGACAGGCAGAACATGTCCATGATAGTGTTAAGTTAATCATAAATCAATGTGGTTGTACATATACATATTGATGGTTGACAGCCAAGGCCTAAGCGACATTTTTGTCCAAAATGAGTATGCAGTTTGGATCGCCTTTTTTTTCTGCATCTATTTGTCTAGGTTTCTTACCTGTATGACGTAGTTTCGTAGTGTCGCTTACGCGGTAGAGATTGTGTGTTTTTCACTCTCCTGTAAATGGATCACTTAATGGCGCTTAGACCTTTTTGGCAGGAAGCTGAATCGATATAGATCCAACTAATTTCATTAACATAAAATTGTTTATGCAGGCAGAAACCAAGGCACAAGTATGGGCTTTCCTACTTTGGAAATGTTCACTGGTGAAAGAGCCGGGTTCATTAAACACGGACAACAGTTGGCAGTGGTATCAAGAATGGTGCAGAATGCCCATGGATCAAAGGGACTCCTGGATAGCAGCGGGCACCAATGTCCAGAGCCTGGCCAAACATGCACATGCTAAGGTTGTAAGTATTTATATATATTTGACAATCCCCCTTTCTCTCTATTATTGGCTTCACCACTATTTTGACTCCAATATCATAATATTCCAAACCCATTTTCCATTTTAGAATGAATTAAATATTGCAATGCCATTTACAAATATTATAAAACATAATATGTAAGTACTAGAAAATGCAAGTAGATAGATAGATAAAACATTTATTTAGATCACATGAAGCACATAGTACAAAAACTACCTACCTAAAATGTGGAGAAATTTGTCAGCAGGAAGCAAAAGAGGATCAACTTGTTCCAGTGCAAACACCTGATAATAAAAAAAGAGGAAGGAAGAAGAAAGTGGTAAGAAGTGCACATCTATTTATCTCATTATATATTTCCACTGACCAAACATGTATAAGAAAACATGCTTGATTTGTGTTTGTCTAGTTGAAATCACTACATAGTATAAAACAAAGTCATATTTCACTCTCTCACTATGTATGCTTAGATCTTTATAACTTTGTAACAGATTTTGACACAGTTTTATTTTAGTAGTTTGAGTGATTCTTGAGGAAGGTTTATATGTATAATGTGCATTTATTAGCAGAAAAACACTGTTAATATTGTATATTGGCAAAACAATCTTTGCTGGGTCAGCTAAATTCCATATTAGCTTGAAGTATATGTATATGAAAAAGCATGCAAGTATATTGTGTGTCAAACTCGTTTTCTTTGTGCATGTTGGGCCAGTGGAAATGTATGGTTAGGTTTAACACAATAACTTTTTTTAAATGGACATTTTGTTTTATGGTGCGTTGGGTGAATAGGTGTCCAACCATGAGATGGCAAATATTGTTTGATGGTTTTGTATTCTCTTTTGCATACTTCAAAATCTCATGTGTCATACTTATGATAGTCAAACAAACTTACCTTGTGAAGTTTGATATCTAATTAGACAAGTATCTTGACTGAAGATTACCTATGATTAGAGGATTACCTATGTTACATGTCATGCTTTTCTCTGTGAGAGGTAGGCTAGAACAACCAGTTTCCACCTACTATTACTTTTGATACCAGTGTGGCACCTGTTCCACAGTCGATAATATCTTATAGAAAAGACAAAACCAAAAACATGACTTAGTAGATGGAACAGTTTGACAGTTTGCTATGTCTCTTTGTGAAACAATGTTGCTGGAATTTTAATGATAAAGATGTAATTTCATAATCAAATTAGAACTATCAAATTAATGTTTAGTGTCCTACCCAGATAGAGAATATATTTTTCGAAAATTCTATTATTTTTAAATGATACAAAGTGTCAAATCATTAGTCTAACTAGCGAACAGACTATAGTTGGTTATTTCCCAAATATTGAATGTGGATAAGCGAAATATTCCATATTGTGTTTATATTCCAGGATGACTTTTCTGCAGACGATAGTGATGGAGTTAAATCGAAAACTACGCCTAAATCTGCTGCACAAAAAGCCAAGGTAAACTTAGAATAATATAGCCTAAATATTATCTCAGTTTCTATAATGATGATCTTTGGATACTTTGGTATTTATCCAGCAGTCACACGCCAAAAGATCTTTATAGCATTGTACATCAACTAGCTGACCCTGCAAACGTTGTTTTGCCAGTGTCCCTCTGCTATTATATGCAATGTATTATACATATAAACCTTCATCAAGAACCACTCTATCAGAAGAAAACATGAAAATCTGTTGTGTAATTTATACATATTTAGGCATACATAGGGACAGACAGCAGGAGGCGAATTTGTTTTATACTATGTAATGATGAGGTGTCGACATTGAGGGTGGACAAAACTTTAGGATCACAAAGACTCTTCTGCCACATTTAGCATAATAAGTAGTTAAGATTGAGAGTAAAAGGGTGCCCCTGCGGGTTTTGTAACTGAACCCCTCAGAGTTCATAGCTTGAGTAGATCTAAATCGCATCCGATAGATAGTTTGCTCGTACGACATGCCAGAGAGAAAGGCAGGTGGTGCGTTGTGTTTACATCGTAGATCAGCATGGGATAAGTATTAAGACGGAGCTAATAATGTTTAGGAACTGCTGGACCGCGAGTCCGTCCGCACGGCGCAGGAGCGAGTCCCGCCCGAGGAGCGGATCGCGCGGCGCACGGAGGAGGGCGGCGACCCGGCCGACGCCGGCGAGTACGTCGTGGAGAAGATACTGGCCAAGCGGTTCAACCCGCGCCGCAAGCAGTACGAATACCTGCTCAAGTGGGAGGGATATCCGCAGTCAGTACAATCATATATTTTTTTTAAGTTCTCTCATAGTAACAAAAAAAGGCATAAGCTAGTAGATAGACAAGCACGCCAGTGAGTGCCGAGAGTAAGCCATACGCAGAGACGCTGGTTTTAGATGGTGTTGGCCTTAATTATCATTATCAGCCCATACTTCTCCACTGCTGGACATACGCCTCTCGTGTGTGTTGGCCTTGACACTGATGCTTGAATGAGTTTCATTGTTTTGCTGATAATGGCTACAATGTACACATTGAATGTGTGTTGTGTATATGAATATGGATAAAACTGGTCTTAGAGTAGTACTGTAGACACTGTAAAACTTGTTATTTTTTCCATGAATGTGTAGAATATTCATATCACAACTGTTTCACTAAGTATTCATGAAAACACTTACTCACTTCTTAGTACAACTACCAATAATAATGATGTTCTAATGTATAAATTGTCATTGATAGTGAACAAAACACATGGGAGCCGGTAGAGAACATGGAGACCTGCAAACACCTTCTAGAAGCATTCGAGAAGCAGTTGGCCCGGCAGAAGGAACTCAAAGCTCTCAAGGCACAGCAACAGCAAAATGTTCAGGTGAGTTAATATTTATAGTTGCTAGTAAAAACTAATAAAACTTCTATAATGTGACGGCTCATCATCTATTTCAACTTATGAAATATGGTCATTTGCTGATCAAGTATATACTTAGTGAATGGGCCGCGATTTCAGTATTAATTTCTATAAACATCATAAATAGAACCCCTGTGCAAAAATTCAGCTTTCTAGGGTCAAGGGTTTGGGGTTGGCGTTGATGAGTAAGTGTTAAATAAATCAGTAGATTTTTGTATTAAGGCCCCCATTCACAATGCTTCCAAATGGATTGCGTCCGAATGGATGCACTCCAAATATACGTACCATTGACGATACGTCCATTTGGACGTACGACATGATTATTTCGGATACAGTAGTCGTATAGAAGTAGGAGGGAACAAACAATGGATGACAATACTTTTTGGGTAGCAATAGCAGTATGTATTGCACTAAAAAGGAAAAAAAAACCGAAAAGATTGTGGATGAAGCAGTGGTTAAAGGCAGCGTGTTCAGTTTTTTTTACCGTTTCTAGATTTGCGTCGGGATCTTTAGTTTTGAATAATTTCTAATTTAATAGTTAAATAATTTATAATTTTCAATTACTTCCAATACGAAGTCCCGAGCAGACAAAGCCATATTAATCTAATTAAACTTGGAGATAAACGTACTGCCTAAATTATTCTCAATAGTCTCAATAAATAATATTGTTTTATGTTTGGTTCATAGATCTATTTACAACAACAAACAAAAATTAGCAAAGAAAAGTTTTGAAAACATAGACAATTTTTTTTTAAATTAGGCAGATGATAAACTAACAGAAATGGACGGCGTTTTGCCCATTGACTAACGATTTGGAGTGCGTCCAAATGGAGTGAAAGCGACGAGGATGACGATTTTCACATTGACATGCAGCCACGGACAGCGTCCATTTGGATTGGACGGATGGAGTTACGGCCGTTTGGAAATCCAACTCTGGAAGGCATCCATCCAAATGGACTACGTTTTTTAACCGACTTCAAAAAAGGAGGAGGTTCTCAATTCGACCGTATATATGCTTTTTTTTTTTTTTTATGTTTGTTCGCGGATAACTTCGTCGTTTATGAACCGATTTTGAAAATTCTTTTTGCATTCGACAGGCTTTACTTTCAAGATGGTCCCATTAAAATTTTATCTAAATTGGTTCAGTACTTTAGATTTAATTTTTTTATGTTTGTTCGAGGATAACTTCGTCGTTTATGGACTGATTTTGAAAATTCGTTTTGCATTCGACAGGGTTTACTTTCAAGATGGTCCCATTAAAATTTTATCTAAATTGGTTCAGTACTTTAGATTTATTTTTTTATGTTTGTTCGAGGATAACTTCGTCGTTTATGGACTGATTTTGAAAATTCTTTTTGCATTCGATAGGGTTTACTTTCAAGATGGTCCCATTAAATTTTTATCTAAATTGATTCAGTACTTTAGATTTTATCCCAACTAACAGAATAAGAACTAACGAAGATGTCAGCTAGATATCATTACCAAGCAATGTCGCATTGTAGGTACTATGATTTATCCATAGTGTTGAACATGCATTACAAAAACAAAAAGTAAAAATAAAAGTCTTAATTTTTTTTTTTTCTTCTTTTCTCCTTGAGCATCCTTGTTCGGTCGACCCATCACTCAAAATCGTAAAATAAAATAGTTTTAACAAAAAAAGAACCGACTTCAACCCGTAAACTAAAAAGAAAAAAATAAATTTATTTCTTACAAAGTAATACGTATTTTCATTTAAGTTGTTCAATAAAAATACCTGATTAAATAATTATTTTAAAATATTGAAGGCGGTGCCAAGTAAATACTACAACAAGCTAACTAAGTAATTACAAACTACTTAAATAAATCAAAACAATAAAAGTATGAGAAAAAAATATGAATCGATACTAACCTAATATACCTGCTAACTATGAATATAATCGTCAGAAAGATTGATAAATATTGTTTTACTTGCACCGACTTCAATATTTTAAAATAATTATTTAATCAGGTATTTTTATTGAACAACTTAAATGAAAATACGTATTACTTTGTAAGAAATAAATTTATTTTTTACTTTTTAGTTTACGGGTTGAAGTCGGTTCTTTTTTTGTTAAAACTATTTTTTACATTCACGAGACGTTTTTGGAAGACTTCCGTGGAATATTCCATTTGGAAGCATCGTGAATGGGGGGCCTTTAGATTACCAAATTAGCATATAAAACTAATGTCTTTGATTAATCGTCAAGCAATGCATGTTCATTATACAATACGTCGTGAATAACATAGTTTGTATTTACAGATTAAGCAAGTCAGCACACCAGTCTCCAGTCTGATTAAAAAGACACAAAAACAGGAAACTACGCCGGTTCCTGTTCTCACACCAACAGGGTAAGTTTGGTTTATAAAACCATATATTTTTTTCATTAATTTTTTTCTCTCTCTCTCTCTCTCTCTAAACGTAATTATAAATCTGTGGATCATTAATGTGTGGATTGGAAATATAGGAGTAAATATTAGTCGACTGGAATTACTTTCAGACTTTTTCACACCATCTATATTTTTATAGTTACCTATCTCCGAATGGGGAATGCCCCTAGTATAACTTGATCCAAAACAGAATTAATCAAATCTTCAGTAGGTACAAGTTCATTTTCATTTCTTTATAACGATCAAGCATAAGAAGCGCCACCTGCATTCATATTCGCGTTTTCTCGCTATTACTGCGACATACTCTTCAACATTATACATTATTTCAAGATCTACACAGCATTTCTTCACGGCATGTCGTAGGAGTCGACCATGGGATCTGGAGATTTAGGTTTATTGGTGCTATGAGCTAGCAACTTGTAACTGAAGGCGCATAATAACATTCTTAACTACCTATTATGCTAATCCTTGTGATCTTAAGTTTATGTCCACCCCTAGTGAGGATTAAGAAATTGCAGAAGATGTGCATTTATATACAATAAGTCCTGGAACAAAACTGTTGTCCGTATTTATCGAGAAGTATACCCGTTATAAAATGTAGAGCACGGCCATTGCTCACGGCCTTGTGTATGTTAAATTATTATTACTAACATAACATAAGTATCACTGACAACTATGGATCTCGGTCTGATATAAATAAATAAAGGAATATAATAAGTTGAGCGCTGTACGGTTCATTCACCGTACATACTGCAGAGTCGGCATAACCTACTTTGCGCTGGCTTCATACCTAGTTTACATTATCGATAAAACCGTAGAACTTATGCAGCTAAAAATACTAAGTTGAGCAGCAAAATTACTAATTGAGCAGCAAAGTATTTATTAGCGGACCAAATCAGTAATTTTGTCGCTAAGTCAGTATTTTGGTTAGGTTAGACTTTTTTGATGCACGTTTAAATACTATCCATAAATAAATAAAATAAAATTGCGCGTGTCCAGTCGTCTGCCCCGGTCCAGCAAGGCGCGCGCGCTGGACCAGGTGAAGGCGTGGTGCGGCGCCGCGCACGACGCGCACGACGACGACCAGCCGCCGCCGCCGCCGCCGCCCAAGCGACTCAAGCGACACTCCACAGACGACGACGACTTCGATACCACCTTCAAAAGTTTGTACCCGCTTACGCTTACTTTGCCCCTATCTGTCTTACCTTAGCTTAGTCACAGATGTTCGGTAAAAACGGGTAACGAGTACCAACGGAACACCAGCGTCGCTGGTAAATGTGGCATTATTGGCTACGTGCAAAGCAGTGCCAGACTGATAACGACCGCAGCGCACAACACGGCAGAAATTGGAAACAAATGCGGATGATCAGCTGTCAAGTGTTGGTTGCAGTACAAAATCAAAGCAAAGAAATGGGTTGTTAACTGTAAAAATAACGGCCTCAATAGTAAATGTACATTTATTTTATTTTTTCTCAAGAGCGTCCTACAAAATAGAACAACGAAAAACATGGATTGCTGCTGTGAAAAGAAAGAAGTAAATGTTTTATTATTATATTCATTTTATAATAAAACTATTGAATAAATAGCACTTAAATAATGTCAACAATACTATTTTAATATTTGGTTTTATTTATATTTGCAAAGAAAACTAACAATGTTTACATTGTTATTATTCGACAGTTTCCGCAAATGTTGTACACGCTACGCGTCGCCACCGTCGCGCACATAGCCAATACTGGCTTGGACCTGCCACACGCCAATTTCACATATTACAAAGTTTCGTGTTTATACTATTTGTGGTATTATCGACGTTATTAAAAATGTTTTTGTTCTCAACAGTGGAGAGAAAGAGTTTGAATGGTGATTCTCCGAAGAAGGTTGACCCCGAGCTGGTGAAGTCACTTGGACTGTCCAACAAGGGGATGCCCAACATCAAGGGAGTTATAAAAGTTGACCCCAAACACATGCCTAACCTTAGCACAGGTAAGTAAAAGCGAACTACCAATGCAGCTATATTGAATTTACGGGGAAAAAATCTACTGATTTCGGTTGACAAAAAAAATACCATTGATTAATTCTTTCGTGGCCACAATTTAAGACAATAGAAGTTTTATTACATCACATGCGGTGTGGAAAAATGTTAATCGTTGTCACTACAATTGTTTTATTTTCAGTCATATTTCTTAACTTACTTTAGTTTATATGAGTAATGTATACGCAGCGCCATCTTAATTTAGCTTCATTTTATTCAGTTTTTTTATTATATTCTAATAGATATTTCTTTATTTTATTGGTTAGTCACTAAATAATCTGATAAATGGTATGTATTTTGCGCAGGTGTTTATATTATGTCGAAGAGTTCAGGCATCATGAAGATAGACTCTCCTGGAAAGCTTGGCCCGGGGCTCAACATCGACCAAGACGTCATTAGAAAGCAAATCATTGCTGCTAAACAGGTGAGCCTATTTTAGCAATTATTGCCTACATACATACATACACTTCACGCCTGTCTCCCAGAGGGGTAGGCAGAGATAATTTTATAATAAGATAATTTTAATTATTGCCTACCTTGAGCAATTATTGAAAATATATAAAAAATAAATGAATTAAGAAAAAACTTGCTTTAGTTTTCTCAAGATACTTTACGTGGCGTAGGATACTAATATAATATATTATTTTTTTCAGAAGAAGATAGAGGAAAGCAAAAAGAATACCCCTGTCAGGATTCCGATTCAGGTAATAAAAAAATCCATTCCAATTTTAAGCGACTTCAAAAGGTACGAGCATATTTTGTTTTTTCACTGGTAACTTCGTTGTCTATACACCGATCTCAATGATAAGGAAGTCATGATTTGATGATGGCAGACCTTATAAATCGAGGGGAACTTAGAAAAAATGTCGAAAGTTGGAGTCGGTTCCTTTTTATTTTAAATTATTTAATACAATATCACATATTTCTGCTATAACAATATAATATGAATCCCGCTCGCCCAGTCTCCTCTTACGACAGGCAAGGGAACATCGTCATCGGCCTATATTCGTGCACTGCTGGACATAGGCGTTACGAATTGAACGCCTGTCTGTGCGAGGCGACTGTGGTCACTCGCCAGAGAAAGGGCAGCAGCACTCTCTGTGAGTTAAACCACAACACCTCTGTGATCACCAACCCGGCCGGCCAAGCGCCCCGATTATTGGCATTTCCCCCAAATGATCATGGAAATCATTTCGGGAAGCCCTCGTCCAGCAGTGGACGTCATGTGGCTTATGATGTTGAATAGCAGAGAGAAACAGTATGAATACATTACGATACAGTGAAGGACAACATCGTGATGAAACCCGCACACCACAAGGTGTGTGAACCCTCTAACGGCAATGGGCTCACCCCCTGTCACGTTGGGTTAAATACGCTTGGTGAACCGTGGGCATTTGTTTATTAAGCAAGTGCCTCTGCCTACCCCGCTTTGGGATTAAGAGGCGCTGAAGTGTATTTTATTAATTTTTATTTTCAAAACAACGTTTGCCGGGTAAGTTAGTAAATAATAATTGTAATATCAACAGCCCAAGACTCCCGGCCAGCGAGTGACAGAGAAGACGATAATAACTCCATCGGGACAGAGGATCATACAGCGCACCATACAACGGCCAAGTCAAGCTGCCGACGGGAAATCACCCGTTACTATACTCAATAAGAAGCTGGGGCAGGTAAGAATTTCTTTTTAAATTTGTTTACAGACACACCTTTATGAGCATGTTGTGCTTGATTCAATAGTTATGTTCAATAATTTGGGTAGGAAAATAAGGAAGTAATGACGTTTTAGTATCGAATGTAAAAAAAAAACAACTAGACATGCAATCCTAAACTGACGTCTAGAAGAAAACGAGACAAACATATGAAAAACGTGCAAGAGTGAAAGAGTAAGAGAAAATATCCTCTGTCCCTTACTGTGTATCAGGCTAAATCAAATTAAATTAGTAGTAAAAGTGACAGTTTGGATCCAGAAGTATTATATTTCCCATAAATATTGGTGAGAAAGAGACAGAATGAAGGTGGTACGCGGTTTGCAAATCTACTTTTTTTTGGTTTGGGTAATAAGTTTGATTTTGGGCTGATGATGACCAAGTTCAAAGTGAAGTGACATGGCAAGTTATCTATTCACATTGTTTCGAACACTATTAGTTTTATAGTTTTGCGCCCCGTTTAGAAAATTGCACTTTATCCTTAAGTGGTGGAAACACTGTGTGGTTTTTATAGTTGCTAAGTATTATTAAAAACTATAACATCCACATTCTGCTGCAGGGTAAAGGCTTATTTATTTGTACTCTTTGCTATTTCGAGCAGTTGTCCATTAGACTTTATCCTGGCGTCCCATTTCGTCGCGTCGTCATTTTTGAAGACAGGCATATTGTATCTTGCTGTTTCTCGGGTTCTACGTTGTGATAATAAAGACCCATTTAGACGGTTTTATTTTCTGTTTTCATTGAAAGGGCAATAAATGATCAACTATGATTTTAATGAGTTATTTACACCACGCAAGAAATAAACTTGTGTTTTACATACATACACTTCACGCCTGTCGCCCAGAGGGGTAGGCAGAGACTACAGATCTCCATTTGTCATGGTCCGGACATACCCCTTTCGCTTTATCTACATTTATACATCTTTTCATACATGACCTCCGGTTTCGAGTACTTTTCACGCCACCTTCCGCCAGGACATCACCAATCTGGTCAATGTATGTCCTTCTGGGGCGACCTCTACTCACCCGGCCCATTACATCACCCATATAAATCTCTTTCGTCAATCGACTTTCATCCATTCTCTCCATATGCCCAAACCACCGAAGCATGCCCTTTCAATCTTGGTCACTACGTCTTCCTTCAAACCGCAACTTTCTCTTATCACACTATTCCTTATTCTGTCATTCAATGTCACACCTTTCATGCTCCGCAATGACCGCATTTCTACGGCATTGACTTTACTTTTATGCTTCTTCTGCCATACCCAACTTTCACTCCCGTACATTAAGGTAGGTGCCAGTACAGCGTCATGGACAGCCAATCTTGCCAAATGTTTTACTGAAGAAGAAAAGTGGTACCATTGACACGTGTCGTGTTCCAGAGCGAGAGTCCGCTCCGTCGCGGAGGAGCGGGTGGTGCGGGACCGCCGCCGTCGGGCCGCCGACCCCTCGTCACGGCGCAGGGGAACCTGCTCCGCGTGCGAGACTCGCCCGCCGCCATGGACTTCGATGGGGTGCGTACACATTGGACTTTATACTTGCTTCACGACTATATTGCTTTTCACTACTCATTGTTAGTCTAATCGCTTTAAACGGAGCCTAAATGTGGTAATCATATTATTTTGGTGACCGGACCAGTGGGCAGATCACCTGCCTTTAGTTATACGTGGGTTCGGTTCCCGCCGCTGGCATAATGCTTTACTGATGGCATTTGTTGTGTGCGTCTAGATGTTTTATCTATCTGTGTTGTGTATTTATGTGAGTATATTAATCTCTTTCTCTCTGTATATTAACTAACCTAAGTAGTAAAAAGTCAAGATGTCGACTAAAACTACCAGCAGCATGTGAAACCGCAGTGGTAACAGTTAATTTCTATAAAAGGAATAAATTATTTAACTCCACTATACGGTGTTGAAATAGCATCCGAAGTGATAGTTTCTACTATTTTTCAGCTAACCATGGAAATTCAAATACGTAATTAAACATACCTCTGAAGTAATAACATGTAAAGTCATTATAACTTCCACTTTCACAAGTCCCGCCCACCCCGACCTCCTTCCGTACAAGCGAGTAAACTAACGAAACCGTTACAGTTCGACGAATCGTCAGACTCGTCGGACGGCATCGAGGACCCGTTCCCGAAGGACCTGGGCCCCATCCCGGCGGCCAGTCCGGAGCGCGAGCTCACGCTGTGCCCGGAGTCCGGGCGGCGGCTGGCGCGGGCCGAGGGCGAGCCCACGCCGCCGCCCACGCCCAGCCCCCCGCCCACCCCGCCGCCCGCCCCCGCCACGCCGCCGCCCAGCGACCAACATCCTGTACTTATGAAGGTAAAACCGATTGCGCGGGAGGACCTATTGCACGATTTCTATTTATTTAATTGCGTGTAGCTTCAACTTTGTATTCGTGAAAAAGCGACAGGTATCAAATCAATTGAATCTTGAATAAACATTTTACATGCTATCTAAAAGTGTTAGGTAACTACTACTAACCATTTAAACACATCTTTTAGCAATATTATGACCAGCCAATTAAAAACTGTTCGGAATGTAAAATTATTAGGCCTTCGAATTCAGAACCAAATAAAAGCAAGCTTTTATCTTTGAACAAGGTGAAATAAATGAGTGTTGTAAAAGTGAGTGTGTGTGATCAGGTGGAGATGTCCCCGGGCGGCACCACGGGCATGTTGCTGCAGGAGGCGGCCGGCTCGCTGCCCGTGCTCACTGACGACGCGGTATGTTCCCTCTGTCCTCTCTCCACTCCACTGTTTCTCTCTCTATCTGCCTCTCACTTCAATTCACATTGTACCTAATTATTCTTGACTCGTCTAAATATGAATGCTTAATTCTGCAATATACACCCTTACTTATGCATTCTATAAACTTGTCAGCACAATCCCATCATTGCACAGATCTTATTGTTCGTTTATTCTATCACGCACTGTGAATGTCCGGTGGCACTTGTTATGTATAGCACTAAGCAACAATTTGATCAGCGTTTTGATTCTGTGTTAATTAATCAATATTTTTTTATGTGAATATTCTCACAGACGGAGATTAAGGTAGAAGCGAGCGCCGTGAAACAACTGTTAGAAGACGGCACGGGTGAAGAGGGCGAGGACGTCAATTTACTTCACGCACAGCATCCTCCGATCATGATCAGAGGGGAAGACGGGGTTTTATATCAAGTAAGTTCAAATTTATACTTCGCCTTTAGAACCTCATCGATTAAGTTAATTATATCTATGATGTTTAGTCATTCTTTTTTTTTGTATCTAGATACTTCATACGATTATCAGTGTATAACATTTTGATTAACGAGCTAATTTTCAACGTGTAAATTTGCGCTGAAAGTGAAGTTCGAGAATTAGGTGTAAAACAATGTTACGCGGTGCAGGTGGCGGGCGAGAACGAGGCGGGGCAGACATTGCTGGTGGCGGCGGAGGAGGCGGCGGCGGGCGAGGAGGGCGCGGAGGGCGAGGCGGGCGGCGGGGGCGGGCGGGGGCGGCGTGGTGTACGTGACGCGCGAGGACGGACAGGAGGACGTGCTGGCGCTGGACGGCGCGCAGCTGGCCGCGCTGGCCGGCGGCGGCCTCGACGTCAACCTCGAGGCCGGCCTGGCGCTGGGCGGCGGCCTGGCGCTGGGCGGGCTGGGCGGCGCGCTGGGCGGCCTGGGCGGCGCGCTGGGCGGCCTGGACGCGCCGCTGCACCAGGTGGCCGTGCAGGTGGAGGGCGACGGGGACGACGCCACGCAGGTCATCGCGCAGCTCGTGCAGGCAGACCTGCCCTCGCCCGGTAAACTATACATACTACTCACTTTTTGCTGTTTCAGGTCGATTCTTGCTAGTTCAGTTGTTTTTGTTCGGCCATTACTTCCTATATCAATATGCGTGCACTAATAAAACTAGTCTACCGTGCAAATGTTTTTTTTTCTCAGACCAAACACAACTAGGCTTGCAAGCCGCGTACCACCTTCAATCTGTCTCTTTTCCATCAACATTTATGGATATAAATGTACTTCTGGATCGAAACATTTACCTATCATTTAACAATTTGGATCCAGAAATACCCTGCTACGCAGTAAGGGACAGATGATGTTTTCTCTTACTCTTTTACTCCTGCATGTCGTCCATATTGTTGTCTCGTTTAATTCTAAACGTCAGTTTTGGATTACAAGTCTACTTAGTTCTGGACAGATTTTTTTGTTTTGCCATGACAAAGTCATTTTAAGTGTCAGGCGCGTCAATTATGGATTACGTTAAAATACAAAACTATAAGTAGGTACTGTAGAAACATTTGCTAGAAATATTCAATAACATAAAGAATAACTCAGATTAAGTCAAAAACTTACTGCAACATCATGATCTTTTGTTCCGTCTGCATTAAATTAATAATTGTCGTATTCCCAGGTGGTACCCGCAAAGTAGTACTGTTGCTACCAGACGGAACCTTCACAATGACTGAACTCGATAAGGACCAATACGAGGCCATCACGGAAGCTGGCAAGGCACAAGAATAAATCCTGGGCATCGACCCGAGGGTAGGTGTGTTAACCTTACTCTGTAGTGACTCAACGTGCGGTTATTGTGACCATGAAGTAAGTCTTGGTATAGAAGACTGTTGTATATTGTCGAGAAAACATTCAATTAGTAATTATTCCTAGCTCGAATTTTGTGGCAGTTCTACGAACTAGTGCTCATTGTAAAACTGGATTATCCATTGTATGATTAAACCGGGAGATGTATCCTACACAAAGATTGCACGGCAATGGGGAACAAAAATCATGTACTAATGACGCTAGTTTCACTCGACCAAAAAATTCCTATTTAATAATAAGTAGCGCTATCTGCTATAAGCTTTGCGTTTTGTTCCCTATTTTGATTGGTCCGTGCGAAGTTTGTATAGAATAATGTCTAGAGACTTGTCCATAACAACATGATTTCGATACCTCGAGGTAGAAAGGTCGTATAAACCATATCATCAACTTACCGTTATATAGACCAATCGATAGAGCGGAAAATTCTGCCTAAGCCAGCATTCATAACTCAATTTGACCAAAAGTGGCTTTTACGACCTATCTACCCCGAAGTATTGATTTGATTGTCTTAAATTAGATGCAAAACTGGAAGCGACGTTGCAAAAAGGTCCACTGTATGTGTAAATAAATTATGTAGTACAAAATTCGTTAAAAGAATTCGGTGAGTTCCCAGTTTATCACATTCCCTTTTCTTGTAAAGCTGTTACAGACTGTATGAGATTTGATTTTATTCCAGAATGTAACAAACTTGGAACTCCCCAAGAATTACTTTCCTTTTTTAAGTGGAATGTATGTAGTGTTCAATAATGTCGCTCGATCTATTATCGGGTCATCATGATAAAAAGACAGCCAAATGTGCAGTTATCTAATTAAAAATGGGCACTATGGAAAAGTGGTCTTAAATGCTAAATTGTGGTAGCATTAATTCATGAATTGGGTAATGTCTTGCAAAGAGTTTGCGTTAATTGACTGAAGATAAAATTATTGTTATCTAGAAATAAATGTTTCTGAACACTAGTTCGAAGTATGAAATGCGAGAGAGGTATTACTGTAATTATGGTACATTATCTGCAAGGAGCCCAGCTCAATCGGGTACATCGCAGTAGTTCCTCATGTTTCTGTTTTATAGAACTGTTGGGATATAAACAAATATAAGATATTTAACTTATCATAGTTAAAAAGTTCTATACATATAGAAGCAATGGGGTATGTATTGAGATTTTGGAGGCACACTAGTTTTATACAACACTGGAATGGGGAACTACTGGGTAATACCCGCACAATCTCAGTAAACGAAATATCCTTGTAAATGTCTTTCTATTATTATTGTTTTATAATTTGATTCAGTGTAAATATTTACTTAATGTAAGAATTTCATAAATTACATATTTTGGTATTGTGTAAATAACAGTTTTATTCCGTACAAAATAATGTACGCTTTGCCTAGGCAAGAGGATTATTTGACTCTTGAAAAATACTGTATTTTAGATTTCATGTGCACATTTCCATAGGGATTATTTCAATAAGAGTGTTTGAATGTGAATGAGATTTTACTGTCTCGAGTGTGTTATTCATTAAACGATGTATGTATAATTATTTAATGTAGAAAATAAGTAATAAAATGTTTTTTATGAAATATTTTTTATTTCTTAATACATGAGACTAAGAACTTTATTTGGGGAGGATGAATTTAGTAGGGAGGTTTCTCCAGGGATAATGTATTGTGACGACAACACCAATGTTCTTGATTCCCAACACCCTCATAGGTGTACAATCCTAGTGAATAATTATGAAACTTCGTGCTTAAGAAAGAGCCCGTCGGCTATGTTCGTTTTATACTGCTATCTCTTATCAAAGAACCTTCTGGCATTCGGAGTACCTAACCCAACTTTCACCTCGGTCTAAATGGAACACCACCAGAGAGAACATCAAATTAAACGACATGGTCATCATCCAAGACGTTCATATCGCACCGAACATGGGCGCTTGGAAGGGTACATCCCGGACCAGATGGCCTTGTGCGAGTTGTGAGTGTGAGAACAAAGGGAGGGATTATCAAAAGACCTCTAAATAAACTTTCAATTTTACCGATAAATCCTACAAAAACCAACGAAATAAATCGGGAACAAACCACCAACAGAGAGCAAAAAAGATGTACCCACTAGATCAAGGAAGAAACACACTACGTTGTGCAATTTCGTTACCATGGTCCTCATGTTATTCATGCTAATCGTTTCACCAATCAACTGCAGTTACCACACCACCAACCTACAAGCGAACCAAAGCATATACTTGGACCAGATATTATGAGATTGATTCGCTGATGATATAATTCTGAGTTTCTCCAATATGGGTTATTACAGTTGTAAAAATATATTGGCTTCCTAGACGATTTGTGCCGGAAAACTAACAAGAAGATGTAGAGCTGCTATATCTCCAACACACGTTTAATGAGTGCAAAAATTATAATAAAATGCTATTGAACCAAGCGTCGAGGCGCAGTCAACTTTTTAGGAAACGTAGCAAACAGTTTATTCGGCGTACTTGATGACAAAGCCGAAAAATACGAAAATAATTATGTTAGTTATAAGAAAAGACCAACACCAATGAGGCAATTATGGAAAAACCAAACATCCATAATAGAATCTCAGGACAACCTGCTCCAAAGATTAGACACACACAACCATTTCTAAACAATACAAAATCTTCAATCGACACATCAACAGCATAGAAAATTTCACCAACATCTTGCAACACCAAATCGGAGAATTAGTGATGATAAATGAATATGCGTTATCATCTATCACTGCTAACGGGATCTTGTCTACCTTAAAAGACACTCAGGAAATACTGCTAGACACGATAACAGATATTTTACATGGAAAATTCAATATACATCTCTTGCAACCAGACCAGATTATTCGAGAACTCCAGGCCATTGCAGCGCAAGTACCCAAGGATTTATCTTTTCCAATAGGTAGATAACTGGGAAACAAGCCTCCATAAAATTTACCATTTCATGACAGTAAAAGCTCGCATGTCAGTGGACAATCTTTTTCTGGAGATAAAGATACCACTAATCAGTCGAGACAGCTTTGACCTGTTTTAATTGAGGTTCAACAACAATTTGGTACTGAAATGAAGGTAGTAGTTGCCACGTCACCATATCGTCGGTGATATTCTGAAACCGCGGAACTAACAGTGCTTAAAACCGCGTATTTACAAAACTAGCAAAATCGAGATTTACTAATTAATTAATCCATATTTAATATAACTAATACCTACAATACCAGGAAGAATATTATAATTTGTCAATTTAAATTTTTAAACAATAGAAAGTCATGTGGTCTAGTAAATATTACGTTTTTCCTCGTTCCTGTAAAACTCACTGCACTTGCCTTACGCGGTTTTAAATACTGTTAGTTCCGCGGTTTCAGAATATCAACGACGATATCAGAAATCGAAATACACAAATGAACCAATTTCAATTCTGATATATTGTATTGCTATAATCGAGCACCAATTTACCAAACTAAAAATGAGCTAAGCCTGTGTGTCAAAGAAATAACCGCCAACAGTTGCTTAACACAAGACTTGGAATGCAAAAACAAGTGGACACAATTACATGTGATAAACACTTTTCTGTATGCATGTTGCGGTCATTGCACGGTACGAATCATATACGAGCATCAGGTGTCAATCGAGCGACTCAGCGATTCTGGTGTAAGTAATAGCAATTGAAAAAGATTGCGTCATCAGCCTTATTACGTTGTATTCGCACAGACTTCACTCGAATCAGCTGCATGTGACATCTAATATGTTTGAAATTAGAATACCACCAATAAATAAAGTTATTCACATTGCCACACCATTTACGCTGAAGAAGCTAGAAAGAGAAAACAATCAGACTGAGAACCAAAACCTGCTAAGAGAAATTCAAAGTCACATAGAACAGATGAAAACGAATATTATGAGACAGGATGACAATGACGACGCTTTTTCCATCCATGATCCATGATATTCACCACTATACCAGCATTTACGGTTTGGCGAGCATAGGCCTGATAGGATGCCTATGCTACATCGTCATTAAGGCTCGAAAGCGACGGAACCAACTACAGAGAGCCACTCCGCACATAGAGATGACAGAAATTAATGGCCATGCCCCCAGTCACTAGAAGCCCAGCGCCCGTGTGGCCCCCGTCTCCTGAGGAACATCGCACGCCGCCTGATCACTGTGCGCCGCGCCCCCTCAGGGCACAGAGTATGACCAGCCTAGTAAGTAAGTAGTGCCGCGTTAACTGAAGACCGTTGACCACCACCTACGATGATCCCGAACGGTGCCAATCAATAAGATCGGCACCGTTCGGGATTCCTCGATTTGCCGAAGTCTCATAATTATTCACTGGGATTGTATCTACCGGTACGGTTCTCTTAGGTCGGCCAAGAATGGTCTATCAGATTGATAACACTTCCTGTGTCACTAAAACACCAATAAGGTAGAGTTGTTATATTGTGACAAGTAAAAAATTAGCCTTAATGTCTAATTACATTCAATCGAGTTTCAACCTTAAGATGGTAGAGCAGATTCTAGGCAGGCTGTACGTAGCCATAATATTGCTACACATAACATTAATTAGTAGAGTATAGAGAGTGTCCGCCTCCGCCGCCACCGCCGCCGCTGCCGCCGCCTCTCCAGCGTGAGTAGCGCGGTGCTCTCGCCGCCGCCGCCGCCGCTCTCCTCCGTGTCTGTGGGCGGGGCTACGGTTCGCCGCCTCTGTAATGAAGAGTTATTAAAAAACACAATCTGTCAAAAATTGTGGGCAACCGAATGTTTATTTTGCCGATATTTAGTTGATACCGAATTCTGTTAGTAGTATTGATCGACTTCACCAGAGTAATACCGATGTACACTAACGAGAGAAGACGCCCGGCGGCCGCGCACACTACCGAGCAGAGAGCCGCGCCCCGCGCCGCGACAGTCTCCGCCCAGCGCCGCGTCGCACGCGCTCGTCACCAGTAGACGCGTCAGAACTACTATCAGCACCTGAAACAAACAACACATACCTACAGGTTGGATACGAGAGATAAGTGAACTGACTCTACTATTTGTAAACTAAACAAAACATCGGAAAACTGGCCAGTAGGTATGCTATTACTGATCCTGAAAGTGCTAAAATAAAGAATTATTATTATAATAAGTACTTATAGAAAAATAATAAAGAGGTGAAAATAGCTTAAGGATATCTAACAAACTTGAAACAAAGCGACGAGCACGGCGAAGCATTTTAGTGCGAGCAGCGAGCTAGCAAGAGGCGCACTGACCGCCTCTACACACCCTCGCGTATGCAGCGACGCCGACAACAGCGGAGAAGACCGCGACCAGGCGTCGCCCCATTCTGACTGAACAAAAACTTCGTGATGAAACATTAATTAATAATTAAAAAAATAAAAAGAAAACTTAGACATAATTAAATGAACTCTGGGTTATGTTACAAGAATCATATCACCCACACAAATGTCAACTTCTCACACTTTCTCGATCATAGTTTTAGAAAATAGAAGCTTCAAATTATTGTTATATGAATTTGATACCTAGTAAAGTTTTGTTTGAATTGTCGCGATTTTCGGGTGTGACCGGTCGGATTTAAGGTAAATAAAGAGCCTCTTGTCCAGTGTGATCCACTTCCTCTAACAACTAAATAGCACTGTATATCATTAGGTAAAACCTGCAATACTCGGATGTATTTTATGATCCACTGTCTGCGTTACATACAGTGGATTAACAACACTCAGTGAGTTCGGTAAAATTCACCACTGTTCCCAGTGAAGACTATGATATAGTTCGTGCATTTTCTATACCTACTTAAATATGTCTTAACTTAGATAATGTTAAGATGAATCACATTGCTATTCAATCCACTGATAAATCGAGACACGTGTATTCCAGTAGGCAAAGGGTAAGAAAGTTACCTGCTGCAGCGGATCATGGTAACAGGCTGCGAGCACGCGTGGGGTGCAACACGAGTACGGCGCTACAGGGGGGAACACTCGACCATCCGCACCCGCCAGCCTTTACAAAAGAAATATAAGCAACTTGTAATCTGTTATTACTATAAGAATAAATCACTTTTCCTGATAATGAAAAAGGTGCAATTAAGTGTTGTAATGTAGGTAACTGAAATTCGAAAATGGTTGAATGACATGAATGGATTTTTTATCCCCATGGCTTATCTCTTCGCCAGTATGCATAGAGTTATTATGATTAGAACGAAGTTTTTTTTTATATTGAGTATATACTTACACATACACATACACCTATGTTTAGGTGAGTAGAAGCGCGGAAGTAATGTATAAATATGGAAGTGTTGCCCGGAATTGAGGATGAGGATTATAAATAGCGCATATAAGTAAGGTGAAACAGATATAGTGCATAATAACTTCATGATCAGTTCAGAATCCTCGTTCAGGAAATCCATGTTGAGCCAGGAAATCTCGTGCCAGTCGCTGGGGCGTTCTACGCCGCAACAGCTTAGTTCTACCTGAAGAACAAAAATGTTTAATAAATCTACTCAAATACACTTTAACAAAACGAACTTTTACTGATTAATAATTACTGGCCAATTTACATAGCTTGTTTAATAGATGCTAGTTATAAATGTTGACTTTACCACCACCAAATAGGGCTACCTTTTCTAACTGATGAGAATATACGTTATAACTCAATATTG
Source organism: Conopomorpha cramerella (assembly GCA_012932125.1). Classification (NCBI taxonomy): domain Eukaryota; kingdom Metazoa; phylum Arthropoda; class Insecta; order Lepidoptera; family Gracillariidae; genus Conopomorpha; species Conopomorpha cramerella. The sequence goes on along the minus strand of SJJU01000667.1, from coordinate 24,468 downwards.
TTCACCGGGTCCGGGTATACAGTAAGCTCGAGCTTGTCTTTGATTATATTCGCGTCTATATACCCGGTAAATAATATTGAGTTAGGTATATTGTCTGCGCGCGTTTCATTAAAAAATAATATACGTTACTAGAAAACCCGGCGAACTCCGTTTCGCCACTAGATGGGTTCGTTTCGTTTACCCGCTTTTCTGTTGAATTTTTTCCTAAATTTTCTTTGCTATAAACCTCACGGAGCCCGAGACCTTTCCAACGAATGCAAAACCGTGGGAATCGGTTCGTGCGTTCTGGAGTTATAGCGTCAGGGAGGAAAACCCGACTTATTTTTATATAGTAGATAAGTACTTCAGGCCTTTTCAATTCCTAAGAGTGGTCGAGATCACCAAGCGTAGGTAGTTATATAGACCAACGTTGTAAGGCTTAAATACCGGCCCGTAGGAATTTCATAACACGATGTTTTCCTTCACCGTCTGAACTTTATGGACAATACCTACTCGTGTCCAAATCATTCGTATTATGAAAATACTAGGTCTGTCCCATGAAAAAGTTTCGGCCGGATTATTAGATCACTATGTTGGTATTTAAAGTAATGCTTACTTCCTTACTATGGACGATGACCTTATAAAGAGAATTTCATCACCTGCATCGTGTCCAAAAGTTTTTTCCAAGTAGGTTCTGTAAGGTATTGTGAAATCCCGACTTTCAGCGAAGACGATAGCTCCTTGATTAGCGCCTGTAAAATATGAAGTGGATGGGGTTCAGTTGTAATCATAGATAAGGGACCCAGTTATCAACACTGACTAATCCACAAACATTCTGCGGAATTCGTGCACAAATCCCTACCCCACTACCGAAAAGCAGTGACGCGGACGTCTCCAGAGAATGGCTCCTACGCCGAGAGGCAGGTAGGGCGTGGGTGATTTTTGACATTTCAAGGAACCTTTAGCGTTTAGCACTAAGAAGGAATTGTTCTAACAACTACTAATAGCTAATAACTCTCCTCACCTTCATCGTACTATCACAGGCAGCGTACACCAACATTCCGTTTACAGCCATCATGATGCCGGTGGCGGACCAGGCGCGGCAGAGACGGGAGGTCCTGGACCAATAAGGCGCTCGGAGAACCCACGATATCAGACGCAGCCCACTCGTGTAGTGAAGCTTTAACGCGTAAGCTTGGACCAGGATCAAACCGCAGAGGAGCATTATTGTAACCTGTTACGTGTGAACTTAGTATTATGAAAGTAGCGTGCCGAGCTCATATACCTAGATCTACACTACGAAAAAGAAAGCACAATGCATTATCATTGATCTCTATACGCGATATAATAGAGGTCGTGTGGTTGGTGGATGAATATTACTAAATTGACGAGTCATACGTACCTACCTACATAGTGATATACCTAACTAGGTATTCAAATCTATGACGGTAGATATGCAGAATGTTAACCTCTCATCAATAATGGTGGTGGCCAGTAGGTCGTCGGTAAATGGGATGATGACGAAAAATAGGTAATCTGTTTACTAAATTTCATGCAGAATAGTGTCAATTCAACCGTTTCTTCCGGGTACCTAGTTAAGTAGGTATCTAATGGGTAAATTATGACACAGCTCGATAAGGCAGGTGCTAGAAAATGAAGAGACAACTCACTTTATGAATATCTTTTAGGAGTGTGAGCACACGATACGAGGTGTTGTAGCAAAATATTGCAATGCAAAGAGAGAATATTAATTCAGAAATCATAAGACCCCTCAGCACAACTGCTAGTCTGTTTCTACCGCCGTTCGTGAATATAAATACTCCCCAAGCCATTGCATTGGTAGATTCCTAATTTTACAATCATTTTGGTCTTATAAAAAGTATTTTATAAACTTTATTTGAAGGTACGTTGTATGTAAACATTACTCAGATTTCTTGCACTTGGGTCGAGGTCTCTTCAAGTTTTGTGAAGTGTCATGCATGAGTGGTGTGATGTGTTATTGAACTTGCAAATTAATTTTTCAAAAGTATTGGAATGTCCATTAATTTAGTTCCCACTACAACAATATAATTAATTGCAGTGCAGTTGTCTAATTGAATAAGTAGGAAGTTGAACGAGGTATCTAGCCTCAATGACTTTTTAATGTTTAAATATAAACTGTAAATAAAATTAGATGTAAACGTTCCATTTCACATTTCAAGGCCAAATGGTGTTGACGTCTAAATCAAGCCATCGATGTTAATTTAAAAATGTAATTATCTTTTCGGTTCTCGTGCTCTGTGGTAGTATCACGGTAGTATAATAGTGTTCTGTGTTCTCGTGCCTTGACAGTTGACAGGCAGAGGGTTTGTTTATAATTATAAATGCACTAATACACCTTAATCAATTAAATAAACCATCTCTAACCAAGTGCGATCACTTAACAAATTTTGAACTCTCTGACCCTGACATGTAACCGTATCTACCATATAATGGCTGTTGAATTTGTTTTTGATAGTTTCGAAAACAGTCGGAAGAAGCTTTTTCAAACTGCCCTCTCAGAAGCAAACAATGGTAAGGTATTATATATCCTACCTGAAGAGTTGACAAGTCTTCCAGAATTATCTCAAGAAATCAATGGAACAAATAGAATTTTAATGCAGCTTATTACATTTCTGTACACAAAAACTTTGGAATCTCTTCTGGAAAGTGTATCAATAATCTCAGAATGGAAAAACGTCCCCAATACTATTATTTTGGATAATTTACACCACTACTGCAATAGGGAAAACCTCCATGCAGCATGTGGAGTAATAGCAATGCTCATTAATGCAGCGGAGAGTTGTGCTGTTGTCACAAAAAGAGACTGTAAAGTGATTGTATTTGCAGACACTGATATTGTTAGTGAGGATTATTGTACTTTACTTCAACAACTTTATACATAGGTAATATAGAATAAGTTATTCATAAATAAATGAGAGTTGAACTTGTTACAACCAAATCGTTTAATTTTAGTTTTAAAATATGTCCATTACCTAGACCTAGATTTAGAATATTTAATAATGGTAAGGTAGTCCTACTGATGGAGTGAGGAACATTTAAAAATTATTTCCTTACTCCTATTTAGAAATCGTAATTTTGTTCCTCTTCCTGGAGGAACTTATTGTTTTAATAATCAGACAGTGTTTAAAGACTGTTGATATTGTTATCATCAATCTAGTAAAGCCAGCAGAAGACAAGACAGCATGGCACCATCTAGAAAAAGAATATACAAAGATAAGAAGGTCTTAATTAAGCTACAGTTATGAAAAAGTCTCAGCTGTATGCTGTAAAGCCCCCACTATAAGTCCTATTTTGCTCCCTTGTTATACAATCTTCTTATATTCAAGAAAACAATGCATATTTTGAAAATAACATGGTATTTTTTTTATAAACTAAAACAGGTAATAATAACACTGAAATTTTATGCCTTCACAAGGGACAAATAGCTGATATCTTAAGTACGCTTTCTATGAAAGTATTTATTTATTCTAAATTGAAGACAGGGTGAAAGTATTATATTTATTCAGAAAAGAACTTAACCCATTACTAATTAACATAATAGTACTAGAGTAATAGTCATAACTAAATTGGTTTGTCCACCATTTGTTGTTTCAGTATTTTCGAGTCCAGCCTCTCTAGCAAGAAATGACAAGACATCTGCAATTACTTTAATTAATTTAATTCCTTGATGTGTGACATAACAGCCAATCAGTGTGTATTTGTTTTATGTTGTTCTTGATGCTAAGGCCACAGGTAGTATAAAAAACAACTTACCCACATTTTGGAACCATTTAATTAATAAAATAATTTACAATGTCTTTACAATACTATAGAAGCCCTTTTCCATGTCCATATACATTGGCCAATGATCACAATTATTAATTACTGTTATAATAAGGGAATGCAGATTCTCTAAATACAAACAACAATTGATCATCTAAACTTAAGTATAATATACAAAAGGAAGAACACAAATATTGAGAACAAAAACAAGTAGAAGATGTAGTAGTTATGATTTCCCTTTCCTAGTCGCAATACTCTTCCCATGGTCTTGCCGAGGAACCCAGAGCTGCGGTCAACGTCATCATCCAGGCCACGCAATAGTTTGTCCTGATATCGCACTTCATTACCGATCTCTATGGACATATGTTTCAGGGTTGTGATTTTCCCACTGAGCTCTTCTGCCATTCGTTCATTGTCATGTTCCAGGACATCATCGCCAGCCACCCTTGGTATAGGTTGGTACTGGTAACCATCTCGCGCACGGCGCATATTGCTGCGGCCCGCCGTTTTGCCGAGTTGAATAGGACTTCACTTTCCACAAATTGATCAACACTTGCTGTGATGATGAAATTACTTTCGAACACTGCACAATGTTTAGGTGTCACTTTTATGGTGAACAGTATTAGACAATGTTACCAGATCGACAAAATTTGTTTAAAAATAATAAATTAAAGCCGTTTCTTTAAGAATATATACGAAACGAAAATATATTATTGTATCTTTATTTCGCCAGCTGCTTCTTTGCTTGATGCATAACTGACATTGACACTAATGACAGCTCGGGCAACCAACTCATCATGAGTATAACGTTCCGTTATTCGCTGGAAAGTAGTGAATCCAATCGATGTTCGAATAGCTCCTGCAGCCTCGCCTGGTATACTAAGTACCGCCTAGTACCTACCTACCTACATATCAATAAATATAAATAAATATCTACTCACCCACAAAACACAGGACGTTCGTTAGCCTATGTCGTGAGTGCAACAAAAAAGGATCTAGCAATAACTCTATTATTAGGTTGGGTAATCAAAATACAAAGGTAGGCAGTGGCTTTTTGCCTATATGGTGTGCATATAAATAATTATTATCCAAACGCAAACATTTTTTTTGCTATGGTATTGTGTGCTTTCTTCGCGAGAATTTAACCGATTTCTAAGTTGAACCATAGCCAATAGCTAGGGGACCGTTTGCTAAGTTGACCCCTGGCGAACAAATCCTTTCGTGAACTTTTTAAGTAAGAAAATTTCAATAAGTTTAACTTGTCGAACTCGGAGTTAAACTAATCGGAATAATGTGATATCTGGCAGTTTAGAAAGCAAACAGCGTAAACCTATGGCTATTTACTAGATGAGGGTAGCTGTAGTGTGGGACTATATTTTATTTCCGGACAGTATGTATCACACTAATATTCTTTGCGAAAGTGTGAGTGTTAGATAATGTTTGTTATGTACTCTTTCACACAAAAACAGTACTTTTTGTGTGAAAGAGTTGAGGTTGAAGAGAGAGGTTTCCGTGAAAGATTTTAGAATAATATTTATAACAAATAGGCTACATTTTATCCCCAAGTCCCCACGTGAAGTGGGGGTATCAAATCACCGCCGGGGTACGTTTATTTTTGAAACAATAACTTTACAACATACATAGTTTCAAACAATTTATTGCTTATTTTACACTTATCATTTGGTTACATCTTCTTGAGAAAATTACAAGGAACCCGTATTTGGGAATTGGTATTTCTTCCATGAGTTTCTGGAAGACTGTGACGCAACTATATAACTACATTGAGTAAAATAAAAAAAAACAAACAAGAATAATCACATTACAATAATTATGTTGAATAAAAAACACTATTTACAAATCATCCACATTCAAATATCACTTCACGTGTATCGGGGAATGTACATATATCATGTGTAAGCAATATCTAGGCCACATTTAAAAATTTCATAAGACATTTACATATCACAATAATATTCATTCCATGGCAAATAATAACACACACACAAGAATAATCCAGGATAATGAGCTATCCAATGTACAAGGTCAAATTAAAAACGTTAGCCAAACTTGAGGTAACCACTCAGGCCATTATACCGAACTACTTTACCCAAGGAACCCTAAGTCAAAACCGTAGCTAAAATTACCTCTTCACATAAAGGCAATCAGATGATGGGTTCGTATGAAGAGATGTTTTTTTTTTTTAGTTTTTTGACATAGGGTTCCTTGGGGAAAGTTGTTTGGGATCATGAGCCACGTGATTTCGAGTTTCGCCAACGTTTTATATTTAACGTTGTATAATGAGCTATCCAATGTATTTTTGTGGTACATGACATTCATGATTTGTGTTGATGACTGCGTCTATTTATCTATAGACGTTGGAATATCATTAGGTTCAAAATCGCACATCGTTCATAATAGGTTATTTTATTGTATGTATATCTATGTAATTGATTTAGTTAATTCTTTGTACCACAATTTGCAATAAACCTTAGCCATTTAATTTTACTGACAACTTCAGGTTCTTCTGTTGTCCCACAGCAAATTGATTATAGTTTTAACGAGAGAATGATGACATGATTGATTGATATTGATTCGTCAATATTAATTGTTGTGTATTGATTGGATACATTTGACAATTTGTTGGTTTAAGGTGTAACGAAATTTGTACACTGGACATAATAGACTGCACGCTGAGGAATTTACTGCTTAAAAGGCGTAACTTTTCTTGGAGATTTGTTGCTGTTTGATTTTCCTAAAATATTTCAGACATTTTCTAAGACAATTGTACACAGTTTAGATTTTATTGAAAAACACAATTCATTGATTTCACATGTACAGTTCACTAGCATATTATACAATGTGACATTTTAGCCACGTGCAATATTTTTTACAGGCCTTAGGCATTTATGAAATAAACAGGCATGATTTGTCTTAAAATGTTTGTTCTGAAATGTTCGCTGAACAGTTGGATACTCTGCAAGGTACATTATACCTGTGGAGTATGCCGTATGTCTTCGACTTCTAGCGGGGTTCTTTCTGTCCCCCCCTCAGCAGTGCAGTAGGGTGACCATAATCCCTTGATTTTTTAGACACCTTTGAATGGACTTCAATAACAGGTTGTGAAGTTTATACTAAAAGCTAATGGTGTATCAGTTTTAAAACATCAATATGGCCGAGCTGATAAATTGTGACAATTGAAAAGTGAACCTTAATGTCTAATGACATTCATATGAGTATCAACCACATTGGGTAGACCAGGTGACCAAGTCTGCTGAACTCTCGTAGTCGCTCTGGAATTGTAGCGGAAAACGATGTGCATCGCTGTTTTATTAAGAATGATAGTGAAAATAAAGTAACGAAATCAGCAATGCACGTCGTTTTCAGGTACGATGCCAGAGCGATGCAACTACGAGAGTGTATTAGATTTAAGGCCGAGATTCTTTGAAGACTGCACATACATTGTGTATACACTGGCGTACAAAGATTCACTGTGTAAGTTTCTGCTACAATTAAATAAAAGCATTGTGTCTACATTAAACTTTCTTGTTTCTATATTAAAAGCGAAGAGGTAAGTACGATTATTTGATTTATAAACGAGTCCCAACTCACGTTGATTTATAGACATTATATAGTTGTGGATATATTTTGTGGAGTACTAAGAAAATTATATAAAGCTTATACAATTTTACAATACTTTCTTCATTCTAGAATCATCCTGGAGCTTTAAGCTACCAAAGAAATATTTATCATTGAATAGGAAATAACCTCTAATTCCTAAATACCAAATACTACACCAGACTTACTTCAATAATTGTCTGAGATCTATTAACAATATTTACAATTTATTTACAATAATTATTATACGTAATTTACACATATAACGACTAATTAAATTTGTTATTAACAAGCCTCATTTCCGACTTCTATAGGACTTTAATATTGTTTGTAGAATTATTATAAGTTAAATATCCGTTATTACAATAAAATGTACATCTGGCCAGTAAGAAACTTTTATGAAAATGTGCGTGGAAATGTTCACATGGCAGTCTGTGTTTTAATTACTACAAGTATAATATTACGAACGGTTATTTTTTTAAACTCCACATGTCCATTTTTTTTTCAATATTTCCTGCGTCTTTCCTAAACTGTCAGGAATAGGACAAGTGGATTTAAAACAGTATCCTCGACTATAGAAAATATCCGTCTGGTGGTCAATCGACGAACGAATACTATAACAAATGTATGAGATGTTGCACACAAGTTGCGCGAATTCCTCACTAGAGGCGCTGCATATTTTATATACATTCGTCGATGAAATCACGTTTTCATGGTCGAAGTAGTGCCATTCATTTGCAATTTTCCAACAGTAAAGGCTGCGGTACACACGAGTAACTTAATCGACCTACATTCTGTAATTATGCATTATATTATTATATTATTATTATTTGGGCATATGGAGAGAATGGATGAAAGTCGATTGACGAAAGAGATTTATATGGGTGATGTAATGGGCCGGGTGAGTAGAGGTCGCCCCAGAAGGACATATAAAGACCAGATTGGTGATGTCCTGACCGAAGGTGGCGTGAAAAGTACTCGAAACCGGAGGTCGTGTATGAAAAGATGTATGAATGTAGATGAAGCGAAAGGGGTATGTCAGGATCGTGACAAATGGAGATCTGTAGTCTCTGCCTACCCCTCTGGGAGACAGGCGTGAAGTGTATGTATGTATGTATGTATTCTGTAATTAAAAGAGAGATGCAGAATGAGTTGCTCGTGTGTACCGTGCCTTAAAATTCAGCTCGAAGTTTGTCAGGATTTGTCCTAACCGGCTACGGGGATGCAGCCTCGACGACGGAGCGCTTTCGTCAGATGTGTATGGGCACGTGCAGTAGTAGGTCGTCTCGCCGGCTGAACTTCAAGTCGCACATTTCGCATCGGAACGGGCCGTCAGCATTCGTTTCTTCTTCCTCCTAATTACAGAACAAACTCATTTATGTATTATATTTCATATATGCACCGGATTTACCAAGTATACTAGGTTGCCAGTTAAGGCGATAATAGACAAAATATAAGACATGTGCTCAATGAGCCACTGATCGTATACCTAAATAATTTTACTTAGATTTAGCAACTCTAATCCTCCTTATAACAGCTGTAATCAAATGTGCAGATATCAAATGACAGAATGTAATGTAAAACTTAATTTAGAATAATTACGCAATAAATTAACGCCATATTTCTAGACGCATAGACAATATACCTCTACTTGCTACGATACTGACGCATGTTTATATTCTCATCAAGAATAATGATCAGCAAGATAATGAGTAAATACCTTGACAGCATGTTCAAGTAGCCTCGCGACGGCGGCTTCAGCGGCGTCTGTCGCGCCCGCCACGTCGTGCTCCGTGTGGTCACTGGCGGGGTCCGCGTGGTCAGCGTGGTCCGCGTGGTCGCCGTGGTCGCCGTGCTCGGCCTGGTCGCTGTGGCCGGCCTCGGGCAGCGGGGACGAGGTCAGGTAGCGGATGGCGCGCACGTCGTCCGCCAGGTGGCGCGGCGGTCGCCGATGCCGGACCTGTGAATTTTAAATAGGATTTGAATGTGATTCAATTGTTCTTCGTGCGATAGGACATAAGGTAAGATATACCAAGTTTTAACACTATTAAGGAGAGCATAGATTATTCGATAAACATCGCACATTAATCTAAGCGATATGAACGATGGACCTCGCGCTGCAAAAATTACTATTTTTACAAATGATGCCGCGGTGGAAACATTCAATCAGTAGACTTTCGTGAGTGTGGCACATTCCAAAGACAGCGGTTACCTGGACCTTGTCTTCGAATAACAAGTTATCACACTTTAAACAGCTTTTTAATTAGTTAAGAAATAACCTGTTTAGTCCTAGGGCGGGGCTCCGGCGAGGTGTGTATCATCCGCGGACGGTCGACGCGGGCCTCGACGCGGCGGCGGCGGCGGGCGCGCTCGGCCGGCGGTGGCGGCGGCGCGGCGGCGGCGGCGGCGGGCGACGGCGGCGGCGACCACGACCTGCGCGTTGGAGACTCCGTCTTCACTTTCCGTCGCCGCTTGTACTTGCGTGGACCCGACTGCAATGTTATGAGATACAAATCATTCGCTTTTAGAAAATACTTGCCGGCCTGTAATTTGTATTTCTACCTTTCTATCATGAGTAGAGATCTAAATGAGTGAGATATAGACCATAGAACATACAACCACTAGACACCGTTTGACAGCGAAATTGTTCTGGCAATACATATCCTAGTTCAAGCATAACGCTGCTCATCGTCGCCCAATGACAATCGCCCGTGAATGAGTGAATGACAGCCGACTACAAATGAGCTAATCAATCGGTTTGCTCAATTGTAGTCGGTCATTCTCCATGTGAAATGTAGAACGTTAGGAGCCGATGCCCTTACCAAAAAGTTCTTAAACAAAGTTTTTAGCCATTTTGTACCCCCTGTGTCATGAAGTAAAAAAAATCATGTAAATCAAATATGTTCATCGATCGGCCGAATAACTTAAACTCAGCTAAACTAACCGTTAGCCTTCAACATCTTTGCCAATGTTGGTGTTATTAAACTATTTGTATAATTTACCTGTGGGCGTCGTTTCAGGGCGGTGTTCTCGTCGCAGTGCTGAATGAGATGCTTCACCAGCTCCAGGCTCGTCGCAGACACCTGCCCGCACACCGGGCAGCAGTAAGACGGGCCACCTGCATTTAACACAGTACTTATTGAATGCACAATACGCACACAGTTTATATAATGTACGTTTACATAGGTAAATTTTAGTTGAACAGTAGCACGTTTACTAGTAATAATAGTTACAGGTACATTGTGTGAACAGTATATTGTTTTGACTTTTGCACACGTAAAGGAAATTTCAAAAGATAGAAAATGTAAAACACTGAGTAACTTTTATTACTAGTTTTTAAGCGGCTTCAAAAAAAGGGAGTATTTTTGTACGGGTTGGTACCGACATAAATGTTATTGGTTGGGGAATAAGATAAGACGGTTTTATTTATTTATTTATTTTTATTTTAATACTTTATTGCACTAAAATTGTACAAAGGCGAACTTAATGCTACAAAGCATTGTCTTCCAGCTAACCTTGGGCTATGCGGTGTGGTTAAGGTGGCCTTCAGTTTGAGGAAATAATGTTCCTTACAACATAGTTCTAGGAAAAAAACATAAACATGCTGTACACAAAACATACACATACACATAATTATATAATACACTAGAAATATAATATATACAGGGTTTTGGTGATATAAATTATAATGAGATAATAATGGTAAAAACTAGTAACACTTAATAAATTGGTAATAAATATGTATTGGTAATAAAATGGTCTACTTCAGTTAACGCGGGATTATGGGGACCCACGATAAACTGTTGGTAAATAACTTAATGGTCTAAATGAGTTAACGCGGGTTGATGGTAAAACGCGAACTGACCGTTCACTCAATATGCAGATATAAGAAAACTCGGCTAGCGCGCGAACTGCTGACTAGGCCTAGTCGGGTTCAATGTCAAATCAAATCAAATCTTTATTAGAATTTTCACTTAAATGCTAAGGGTTAACAACAACTTTGGGGCTTGGCATGTACATTGCTTCACACCTGCTTGCTTGCTTGGAAGCTTTGCGACAGGCCTGCCTTACTGACTCCTTCAGAGTTGGCAAGGTGGCGTTGGTCTTGAGGGAGAGCGCAACAGTCGTGCAGATCCTCAAGGCAAGTCCGGTGGTTATCCTTCCCGTGGTTGCTGCCCTGTTATTGATCTAGTTCCCTCAGAAATAGATGTAACTAAAACCTCCGGGCGTCAACGCAGGGATACCCGAGGTCATGTCCCTGCGTGTTCATCATCAAACAAGGCTGATGGTGGATAGCGATGACCTCCTGCGTGTTTGTGCCGTGCGCGGTGACCCGTAACGGAGGACGAAGGAGACCTGGTGGTTGAGTCCGAAAGGGATTGAGGTCTCTGGAAGACAACACGCCACTTTGGCCCGGAGTTCTCCTAAAACGGGAGGTCGTAGTTAGCCGGCTACGATCAATCGGCTGTGGCGTCCGGTCAGACGGCCGTCTCGGCGAGTGCCCGGGGGCGATGGTGTTCGCAGATGCAGGTGCGCGCTCGTTGTAACCCCTATGGGGGGGGTGCAGCCAGCTCGTGCCGAATTTCTCGCGTGCAACGCGTCCCGGGGTGCTATACCGACCTGGTAGCCTCGTTGCTATATAAAGCTTCCCCAACGTTGTGGACTCCGAGGAGGGTGAGGAACCAGGAAGGCGAATATATACATATACATCACATGGATCTTTCAGCAGACCTAAAAACTAACCCAAACGATATGACTTCGCTGTCAGAAGCCCTGGATGAAATCCAGGGAGGTGAGAGCGAAATCACCACTTCGGATTCGAGGAAGGCAGCAAATGCCTCCCCTACGACCGAAAACACCCCGTCCCTAGTAGAGGCAGGCCGAGGCGCGAATGTTGACCGTGAGGTTAACATGACGCCCTCAACGTCTGCCCCCTCTAGGGATGTTCCTAGGAGACTGTCGGGCGCTGCTAGGAGAAGATTCCGGAAGCTTATGGCCGCAAATGTGGAGTATGAGGATGCCCGCAAATTGTGCCAAAAGCCATGGGATCAACTTCCGAAGGAAACTCTCCCCACAGTACCGAAGGCGATCAAACGCATTCGGTCTGAGGAGGAGTCCCCGAAGGCACGCCCGGCAAAGTCAGCAAAACCTAACCCGATAGCTGGAACCTCAAAACCAAGCTTCGGGCAGGTGGCTGGCTCCTCACGAGTGGGAATCAAAAATAAGGTTCCCATGACTGAGGAGCAAATGCTCAGGGTCCGCAAGGCCCTGCTCGGCTCCATAAGGGCTTTGGACGCACGACAGGGGGCGGGCCCTGGTTTCCTGGGTTTCTCGCACAAGATCGGGTGGATTCTGGTGACATGCGCAAATGCCGCCAGCGAAGCCTGGCTTGTGGAGAAGCTCAGGAGTTTACAGCCGTGGGAAGGGGCCGAACTCTCACACATACCTGAGAGTGAACTCCCCAAACCGACGGTTGTCACCGTATTTCTGCCGAGCATTGAAGCTGATACAGTGGAGGAAGCCCTTTCTCTGCTGTTGAGGCAAAATGTTGGGCTAGATACCCAGCAGTGGAGGATTCTGCACGTTAAGGACGACGTGGAGAAGGGGTTCATTGCCACCTTCGCCATAGACGACACTTCGGCAGAAACCATCCGCAAGGCCGAGGGGCGTGTCCTCTTTGGTTTTAGAACTGTACAGTTCAGAATCAGGGGGGACACGCAACCGGCGGCCTTGGCGCATCCTGCAGCAGAGCACGGTCAGCCTGCTCCGACTCCGGGCGGCAGCAGCGTGCGTGCTAATCCAGGAACCGTGGGTCAACAATAAAGCCATTCGAGGACTAAGCTCTGCGGGTAAGTTGATATCGGGTAAGGGCAATAGACCTCGAGCCTGTATCGTGGTAAACAAAAAACTCAATGTCTTGCATGTTACAGAGCTTTGTACAAACGACCTGGTAGCAGCATTTATTGAACTAAAGGGGGAGGTGAGCAAGAAAATCCTCGTGTGTTCTGCTTATCTCCCCGGTCAAGACGCGGACCCAACAAAGGAGCTAAAGAAAGTGGTGGAGTACGCCTCCAAACACAGGACAGATCTTCTAGTGGGCTGCGACGCAAACGCACATCACACCTGTTGGGGCAGTTCGAACATCAACAAAAGGGGTGAGTTACTTTATGACTTCTTAATCTCAAATAACCTATTAACCTTGAACAGAGGTTGCATACCAACCTTTGTAACAAGAGCTAGGCAGGAAGTCTTAGACATCTCCTTCGCGACACATAACTTAGCGAGAAGAATAATTAACTGGCATGTTAGTGAGGAGACATCTATGTCAGACCACAGACACATTAGGCTAGATATAAACACCCGGGTGGGAAACGCTGAAACCGGGAACAGGTTTAGGAACCTAAGGAAAACGGACTGGACACGCTATAAAGAGAAGCTGAGTCTGAACCTAGGTTCAATACCAAAAACTATTAAGTCACCAGAAGAGCTCAACCATGCAGTGGCGGCTGTAGGAGAAGGAATAGACAAAGCCTTTCAAGACAGCTGTCCACAAAGCGTTGAAATATCGGCGGCATCTCCTCCTTGGTGGAATGCCAAACTTGAAAAGCTAAGGAAAAAAAGCCGCCACCTCTTCAACAGGGCAAAAGCCACCCACAATTGGGAGGAATATACTAAAGCCCTAACTACATATAACAACGAGATCAGGAAGGCCAAAAGGAGTTCGTGGAAAAAGTTCTGCGAGGACATAAAAGACACTCCTCAATGCGCGCGAATTCATAAACTTTTGGCAAAAGGCAAAACTGAACAGATAGGCTTACTCAAAAAGCCAGATGGATCTTTCACAAAAAATGAGAAAGAAACATTGGAACTGCTGGCGGCAACCCATTTTCCCGGGTCCTGCGCCGTAGCAGATCGAAGTGCCACTTATAGTCAACCTCAAAATGAGGACTGGAGTAGGGCGGCAAAGATCATCAGACCCAATCAGGTAAGATGGGCGGTCAGCACTTTCAAACCAAACAAAGCCGGTGGAGAAGACGAAATAAGGCCACTGCTTTTACAGCAAGGAATAGACGTCCTGCTACCGTTTCTGGTTAAAATCCTAAGGACCAGTTACGCCTGGGGGTATATACCAGAACAATGGACACAAGTAAAGGTAATATTTATACCTAAGGCAGGAAAGAAGGACTACTCTCTACCAAAGTCCTTCAGACCCATAAGCCTAACTTCATTCATTCTTAAGACTCTGGAGAAGATCTTAGATAAGTACATCAGGAGCGAAACACTGACAAAGCTCCCGATACATGAAACTCAACATGCCTACAGATGCGGAAAATCAACGGAAACTGCTCTGGTCACCTTAGTAGATAAGGTAGAAAAGGCTTTTGAGGACAAGGAAATTGCACTTTGTGCATTTCTAGACATCGAAGGTGCCTTTGATAACACACCGACTGCAACACTGATGAGAGGACTGGAGCGGAAGGGGGTGGACCGGAACACCATAAGATGGGCAAAGGACATGCTGTCTAACAGAACGGTGAGGTTGTCGCTAAACAGCACAACAACAACTGCAGCAACGGTGAAAGGTTGTCCGCAGGGAGGAGTCTTATCTCCTCTGCTGTGGACTTTAGCTGTAGACGAGCTGTTGCAAAAGATGGCAGAGCTCCACATCGACACACAAGGCTACGCAGACGACCTAGTAATAACGGTGAGAGGCTTCTGCCAAAGCACAATATCAAGCCTCTTGCAGCAAGCTCTAAACATCGTTACTGACTGGTGCACGGTAAATGAGCTCACAGTAAATGCGGACAAAACCGTTATAGTACCATTCACAAGGAAACGAAAGCTAAACAATCTAACAATGCCTAATATACACGGCAAAAAGATTGCATTCTCCACTGAGGTAAAATATCTAGGTGTAACTCTAGATCAAAGACTCACGTGGAATACACACATAAATAACATCCTGGTAAAAGCCAAGATGGCCTTAGGAGTGAGCTGTCGACTGTCAGGGAAGCGATGGGGACCAAAACCCAAGATAGCCATCTGGATGTACAAGGCTATCGTGAGACCAATAGTCACATACGCCGCAATAGTCTGGTATAAGAAAACAGAGCAAACCTCAACAATCGACAAACTACGCAGCATTCAAAGAACTGCCTGTCTCATGGCAACAGGGGGCATGTCCACGACCCCGGGGCCCGCGCTGGACGCACTACTTGGCCTGCCTCCACTGCACACACACGTGCGCAGTGAGGCGAAGGCTAGCGTCTACAGACTCGCCACCGGGGCCAATATGAAATGGCAGTCACAGACACTGAGGGCCATTCAGGACTCTTTGATGAAAACGCCAATCATGAACATGATCTCTGATGCCATGAACCCCGTCTATAATTTCAGGAGATTTTTCACAGTGGAGATACCGACCAGGGACCAATGGTTAAACAAAAGCCTAGACTGGAAGCGGGACTCGCTACTATGGTACACGGATGGATCAAAATCCGGCAATAGGGTAGGGTGCGGAATTTATGGAGAGCGTCCCAAGTGTACAACAAGCATCAACATGGGTGCCTACGCCTCCATTTTTCAGGCAGAGGTATACGCCATTGTCAAATGTGCGGAATTAAACCTACAACTCCAACTGAACAACAACATTATATATATTCACACAGACAGTCAGGCTGCTATCAAGGCGCTGGACTCTAGCACGATTTGCTCCAGACTGGTCGAAAACTGTGTGAATGTACTAAACCAACTAGGAAATTCTAACACTGTCGTAATCAGATGGGTTCCTGGTCATGCCGGCATCGATGGCAATGAAATGGCCGACGAGCTGGCTAGGGTGGGAGCAGAAGGGACGCATTATGGGCCTGAACCATTCTGTGGCATTCCAAAAAGCCTCGCCAACAGACACATAAAGGAACAATGCAGAGAAGAATCTATCTCGCAGTGGAAACAATCGCCAGGGATGCAACACTCCAAAGCTCTCATAAAAGCCTACAACAGCAAAGCAGTAAGAGAAGCTATCGAGTTAAGCAGACACAATCTACGCACCCTGGTGAGAACCTTAACAGGACATTGCTGTTTAAACAAACACATGTGCAAAATAGGTGTCCGAAACACAAACATGTGTCGCTTCTGCAATGAGGGTGAAGAAACTCCCATACACCTTCTGAGTGAGTGCGGACCCCTGATGTACAAACGATCCACACATCTGGGGAAACATATATTTTCATCAGATGAGGTGGTAAATCTCAGTATCAAAAAAGTACTTACCTTTGTAAAGGCACTCAAAATTGATACTGAACTCTAAATGATCAACCAGGTGGCGATCACAATAGATCAGCGATGGTCGCAGTGATACTGGGCACAACAGAGCCCTGCAGAGCCACACAAAAAAAAAAAAAAAAAAAAAAAAAAAAGGGTTAACAATGACCTCCACTGTAGGTAGTCCTGAGTTGTGGGGTCCTTCTATGCTTTACATTTTTTTGTCTTTTGGTGGCGCAATCTGGTAAAAACTTAAAACTAAAATAAAATATTCAATATTATTGCTAATAAGTATACTTCATACACTTTTTCTATTCGACCGTATAATATTTTATGTTTGTTAGCCGATAACTCCGTCGTTTATGCATCGATTTTCATGATTGGACTCAATCACTCATTGGAATTGAAGGGGCGGGCGACTACTACTGACTAAAGTCCATTATTTTTTTTATCACTGGGTTAGCACATTATAGACACAGCAGTGTAAACTGCTGGAATTTGGGCCACGAAGGCAAGTAAACAGTTGAGTTGGTAGGCGTACAGTTATCTGAATTATGTCCAGGCCTTTACAAGCTATCATCTGCGCAGGACATCGGCGTCCGCAGTGTAAAGTAGCAAACTTGTAAGAGGTTTTAATGGAAATTATCATACAACGTAACATATTATGAGTCACACCTGTTATATCCTAATGGGCTAGGCTAGGTTAGGTATACCTATACCTATATTTATCAGTGATAGGTACCTACCTATCACTGATAAATACTGACATGTCGACGTCATAGGGATCACCAGTTTCCTTATAGAACGTAGCGTACACACTCAGAAAATGATTGGTACACCACCAGAAACCCACGTTTTTAATTTTGCGAGTTCAGGCCCCGTACCACGAGGTCTTCTAATAATATTATTCTCGCTATGTGACATATACTATGACTGCATATATGTAGATATGATAGATGAGTGTTTAAATATACAAGATGACCTCGGGGTCATGACCCGGACATAGTTTTTCTTATTCAGTAAATGATAGCGATGTTAATGTTATGCTTCTTTTACCGAACAAATAACTTTTTTTCGTTACAAATGTTTGTGTGACCATAAATTTTGTTGGAAACGTTGGATAAAAAAGGTACATCTAAACAAATGTAAAATGTCTCAGTCACAAAAATAACTATACTGTTGGAATCGCTAGATATGTTGAAGCGCAGTAATCGTATAATGGTAATATGTCAAATATAATTTTCTGAGCTAGAAAATGTTGGTCCGAATCATGACCAAAGTCAGCCTGTATATGTATAACGCTGTCACCGTTAGCCGTGAGGTGACGGCGAATACAATACATGTGTCACCACGCCAGCCTAACTTTTCCCGTCGTGGGTGTCGTAAGAGGCGACTGAGGGACCTCTCAAGTGCGATAGCTAACTCGCCTGCCAAGCGTGGATTATTGTCATTTCCCACCAAATGATGATGGAAATCAATGGGGAGGTCCTCGTCCAGCAGTGGAGGCCATGTGGCTGATGATAATGATGATGATGATCATGCTGTCGCACAGCGTGAACAATATTACAATAGGAGCTGAATGGTACGGGGCCAGCAGTGGCGTGCACTGGCTTTTACGACAAGGTAGGCAGTAATCCCCAAAGATTGACACCTGTGTAACTGTGTATAGGTAACTTGTCTCTATGTACTCGCGTACAAAACACAGGACCTTCGCTAGCCTATGTCGTGAGTTCAAAAAAAAGGTCTAACAATAACCCTATTATTAGGTCGGCTAGCCATACTACACACATCAAAAGTGTCTAGTACATTTTAGAAGATTGCAATCTAGAATATATTTTACAAAAACTGAATTCATTCAAAATGTGGTGATAAGCATGGGGAATTAGGTAGGAGACCAATCCGGAAGATTAGATTTGATTTAAATAAATTACATGTTTTTAGATGTAAAAATGTTGTTGATCCCTAGACACTTTTGATGTGTGTCTATACTACTATAGGCTACTAAGATAGGCAGTGGGGGCCGGGCCAGGTACACAGGTAGGTAGGTAGGTAGGTGGGAGTGGACTGACCGTTGGCCCTGCGCTCGGGCGCGGAGTGGTGCGAGCGCACGTGCTCGCGCAGCACGACGCGCTGGTTGAAGGCGCGCGGACACACCGCGCACGCGTACGGCTTCTCACCTGCGACACAAATCTACGTTAACCCTCCATCAAACAAAGCCCACACTATATTGCCACTTGACCAACACATACTTTGAACCTTATGGAATGTCTTCACTGGAATCATCTCATGATTTCAGCGAACTTATCAGAGAATAATCACATAAGGTATGTAAAAGTACAGGACACATAACTATTTAAACTTTAAATATTAATTTCACACTGTACTAAAAAACTAGATTTTATGATAAACATCAGCCGGGTTTATGTGACGGCGTCGGTAATTACTTTATGTAATTACCGACGCGTAACGTCAATAGAGTCCAAAATCCATTAGAAAAACACCTAATCTTGTCGAATTAAGGGTTAACACATACCATAGATAACTTAAACTTCCTAACATTTTGCCCATTTCTATTTGTTTGATGACAAAATATCCAAAATATAATTTTGCATTTAATGGTAAAAACGCCTAAATCGATATATGTAGTTTCGTTCTATGTAAAATTTTAGCTGACAAAACATTTTAATTGAACAGTGGAAAATGCTACAAAGTGTAATTTTGGATCAGCTAAATGTCATACATCAATGTATTTGTGGCTCTTTACTTTTTATATTACAAAGCTACTACTACTACTACTAAAAAGCTCATCACATAAAGTACCTGTCAGCGATGGGATCAAACCCATTCCCTACGGAATAGAGACAGACATGCTGACCATACATAATAAGTACATGCGAGAGTATATAATAGACATTGCAGTGTACCTGTATGTATTCGCTCGTGTTTCCTGAGAGTGCCACCGTCGGCGAAGGCCTTCCAGCAGAATCGACAAGCGTAGGGCCGCTCGCCTGTGTGGATGCGGACATGGATCTGCTGAGACGACCGTGACCCGAATACTTTGCCTGCATCATAAACACACACGCGCAATTATAACACATATTTATATTGATACCTAGGTGTCTCGGCAAACATTCGTTTTGCAATAGGAAGTCGCTTTTGTACCCCGTGTATTGGAATAAATGCATCATCCCTAAACTTTCACTTGTGATAAAAAAAAAATCATATGTATGCATTGCAATGCAGCGCATATATGTATTTTTTCTTCTTATTTCTATACCGTCTTTAGTTTAATAACTATGTGGGATCCAAGACAGAAGGCTAGGCCCCCCCGGGATCTAGCCCAGTCGTCACTGATTGAGCTCTTGTCTATTCTGGATGCCGCTGTAGATCCTGGCTCTAACAGGAATCACAGTGGTGGGAAAGTGGGTGGGAATATCCCGGATTTGTGATCCAAGACCAAAAATAGCCAAGTCGGCCCAGCCCCGTTCTTGAGTTTTAGCGAGACTAACGAACATCAATTTCATTTATATATATCTAATATATAAAATTCTCGTGTCACAGTTTTCGTTGCCATACTCCTCCGAAACGGCTTGACCGATTTTTACCAAATTGTATATGCGTATTCAGTAGGTCTGAGAATCGGCTACTATCTATTTTTTATGCGTCTACCAGTTGTATTTCTTCCAATACACGGGGTACAAAGGCGACTTATTATGGCAAAACAAATGTTTGCCGGGACAGCTAGTATATATATAGATTTGGTTCAGGGTACGGGTAGCGGGTGGAAACCTTAATAAAACAACACATAATAAAACAAAGATTTCGAGTCGAGGACATATTTTATCAGGAAAATTCGGATGTTTGAGTGTTTTGTTCATTTGTAATGGTGAATTTGTTAAGGTAGGAAAAACCACAAACTTTACAAGCAATCATCCTTAATCCTAACATAGCAAGTTCTCATTCGTTAAAACACTCACTAGGACGAAATTCACTGATTTAGCACTGCTGTGCGACTGTATAGAAAAACCTGTATAAGCAAAACGACAAAACAGGAAAGGTACTTACCGCATTCCCGGCAGGGAAATTGTTTTGAACTATTTGATATACTCCCACGGATTTTGCTTTTGTTTTTTAATCTGAAAAAAAAAAATATAATCTTTATTGCCAAATAAACCATTACGTTTCTAATTGAGAGGACGGTCTAGTCTCAGTTGTTCGGCTAATTTAGTACGGTGCTAAACAAAAGTCAGCATTTACAGAATAACTGTCCGGCAAACTTTTGTTTTGCCATAGGAAGTCTCCTTTGTACCTCGTTTAATAGATGAAATACACCTTTTCAACATTCCCTTCCCTGGACTTCCGCGAATAATTCAAATAGCCAAAATAAGCCAAATCGATCTATCTAGACGTTCTCGAGTTTTCGAGACTAGCGAACAGCAATTCATTTTTATATATAAGCAGATATCGACTTTTAACTAGCAACAGGTCCTGTCTGATTTTAAAACTCATGCAATTTTTAAAACAAAAAGTACTATCTGACATAGTAACACTAATTAAACTCGTATCATAGTGGCAGTTTAGATAGGACGTATTGCCAGTTCATAGTCGATATGGGCGGAGGAGGCGGCGGCGGCGGCGGCGGCGGCGCGGTGCAGCCTGTCGGCATGGCGCTAGTTCTCCCCCCGCACCCCGTACACGTGATAGTGGAGAGCACAGTTTGCTAATCGCCCGCATGCAGCATCAAGAGCACATAAAGCCTGTAATGTTAACGACTGAAGACACCACGAGGATTCGACGCGAAGTCATCCGTAATGTGGTCGTCATGCCTCAAAAGGGGGAGAGTTGGCAAAAAAACAGGTATGGAGTCAAAAATACATGTGCGTTGAAAAGAGGCATGCGCAAGTAGACGCGCGGTAGGGCTTGTCGAGGAGGAGCCCACAGGAACTGGTCGCTAGTTGGGTGGGTCCTGAAGAATGTCCTCTGTGTGCCCAGGACCCACCCAGCACCAGCGATAAATAAAGGCCATCAGGGGGTTTCTGTACGAAGTACATTGACTTTCTGACACACACATTTTCAGTTTTAGTCAGTAGAAGTCTGACAGTACTCTGTCGCCGTCCCCATAAGGGCGGGGTGTCCATGAGGATTTCCCCAACGTAAAAAAAAAAGTAGTGCTTGTCCCTGTTACCTTTTTTTTTTTTAACGAGGGGGAAATCCTCATGGGCCCCCCGCCGCTATGGGGACGGCGACGGGGTAGTGTCAGACTTCTACTGACTAAAACCCCCCTGATGGCCTTCAATTACCGCTGGTGCTGGGTGGGTCCTGGGCACCCAGAGGACATTCTTCAGGTCCCATTGTCCCTGTTACCTGGCGGAGGAGGCGGCGGCGGCGGCGCGGTGCGGCCTGTCGGCGTGGCGCTCGGCGTGCGCCAGCAGCTGCAGCGCGTCGGCGCAGCTCTCGCCGCACACGTCGCACCACTGCGAGCCCCACGACGACGTGCTGTCCGCGCGCTTGTAGCTGTCCACCACACACACACGCGCGCACTTACACTCTACTCCTTCCTGTGCCTCTAGCACGAACCAACGCTACTAACGTTAGCGTATCCCGTTAACGTTGACAATGTATGGGGAAAAATCAGCGCCGTCTGCCGGAATTCATCGGAACTACGCATACGTCAGCGCGCAACGTTAGTTGTACGTAACGTTGAACGTAAGCGTTGAACGCTAATGTTTTCATACAAAATTTTTGTAGCGTTGGTTCGTGCTAGAGCCACTGCTCTGTCACTATGTTCGCTGCGCTTTTCTGCTGACTCACCATCGACGTTCAATGTTTCAATGAAATAATTAGTTCAATTTATGCCCGTTAGGCGCGCTACCGTTGATGTAGCAAATTTATTTCGTAATCTTATAGCGTTGAATTAGTAGTACTTAGTCAAAATCAGTATTTCTTTTATTGTTGTGTTTATTTACAATCTTACTTAAACTTCAAAATCGTTCTCCGTTCTGAACAAAAACAATGTAAAAGTAGGATAACCGCCAAGCAGAAAATCTCAATCAAATTCTGCCCGATATACTATTACTCTAAACGAAATGAACAGGGTACAACGTAAGGCATCACATACCTGTGCGCAGCAGCAACGTGTCGGCGGAGGAGGTCCGCGCGCTGGAAGGCGACGCCGCAGTGCGAGCACACGAGCCCCGGCAGCGCCGCGTCGCGGCCCGGCGCCGCCCCGGCCCCGGACACGCGCCCGCCCGCCGCCTCCGGTTCCGGTTCAGGCGATAAACGGAACTCCGAGTCGTCGTCCGAACCTGGCTCTTCGTCGACCTCCATTTCTGAAATTGTTATTGGTGTTAGTAGTGCCCGAGTTTGAAAGTTCAAATCCACTAAGTAGTGTTCAGTGGCGTGCACTGGCTTTTACAACAAGGTAGGCAGTAATCCCCAAGGATTCACACCTATTTATAGGTAACGTGTTTTTACGAAATATAGGTACCTACCTATTTACTCGCCCACAAAACACACGACCTTTGTTAGTGAGTACAATCGTGAGTATTTCGTGAGTACAACAAAAAAATATCTAGCAATAACTCTATTATTAGGTCGGGTAAAAAATACTAAGGTAGGCAGTGTCTTTTTGCCTATATGGTGTGCACGCCACTGGTAGTGTTACATTATACCATCATTACCAGATTGGGTTCGATTCGTGCGATATTATTACGGGGTCGAGTCCCAAGTCAATAATGGAGCGTACGTGTCAAGGATTGCACGGTGTGTTGATGACGTAACTAGGGAAATACAAGAAGGTAATAGACACAGTGGTGGATACTGAGTATGATTACGGAGTTGTATTGCCCCCATTGAGTTTTTACAATAGGACAACCAAGAGAACGGCAAAACGTCATACCAGGTGGATTTACCATTTACGCGAACCAAACGGTTTGCGTCTAGTTTCATAGTGCGAACCGCCAGGATGTGGAATGACTTGCCGGAGTCTGTTGTGTTTCCTGCGCAGTACCGTCTGAAGGTCTTCAAGTCGCGGGTGAATAGCCTAATGGTCAAGTTTGCTCCATCGTAGACCACATCGCTACTTAACATCAGGCAGGATGGTGGTCAAACGTTTGTTCATAAAAAAATAAAAAAAGGGTTGCGAAGAAGTGCACGCAGTGCATTACTAGTAGGAGTAGGCACTGAAAGGGTAACAGACACAGAGGTGGAAAGGTACTGATTGTGATTGCGCGCCGAGTGTCTGTGTTAAGTGGTGGGCGCGTTAATGACGTAGCTACAAAAAGTGGGCTAGGAGATACAGCGGTGGGGGTACTGACTGTGATTGCGGGCGGAGTGTGCCGAGTGGGAAGCGCCGGATGCGGAGGCGGCGGCGGCGGCGGCGGCGGCGGGGTGTCGGCGCCGCGCGTGCGCAGTCAGCGCCTCGCGCGACCAGCACAGCTCGCCGCACACGTTGCACTCCAGCGGGGAGTCGCCGCCGTGGATCTGCGGGACACGACCGTCTATTGATTGATGGCTCAGAAATTAATTGTGTAGGGTACCTAGACCGCCTAAAAGACTAGACGAGGTAAGATACGCCATTTTTCGGAAATACAAAATGAAAAAACCCCAACTTATTTCAGTAACTAAATGTCGAGAAAGGATGAAAGCATGAACCACGTTATATTACTGCTTTCTGTATAATTAAATTCACTCGTATTGTCTATAAAGCGAAGTTCATGACCGCAGCACATCAGCATAATTACAACTATAACCATAACACAACAATATAATGAACTGACCCTCGAATGCGATTGCAGCGCCTTCTCC
>SJJU01000666.1:0-11128 GCA_012932125.1 Conopomorpha cramerella | reverse complement strand
GGGGGGGGGTGTTATTACTAGCCTACTGGATCCCACTGGGCAAATGCCTTTCTTCCCTTTTTTCACTCTGGAGAGTGGCCACACGTCACACGTCCGCCAATCGGTTAAGCCGTTTCAACAAGAACATATAAGATTGATTGATTGCGTCTGTGGTCCAGTTGGTCGGATACTTGACTTGTAACCGGGAGGTCCGGGTTCGAATCCGGCTGGACGACTGGACGTGTACCAATGGGACTCTTTTTCAGAGCCTATGTACGCAACGCAACGCTCGTACGGTGAAGGACAACATCGTGATGAAACCCGCACACCACAAGGTGTGTGAACCCTATAACGGCGATGGGCTCCCCCTGTCACGTTGGGTTAAATACGCTTGGTGAACCGTGGGTATTTGCTTTAGCAAGTGCCTCTGCCTACCCCGCTTTGGGATTAAAAGGCGTGAAGTGTATTTATTTATATAAGATTGATAGAAGTTATTTATAAAAACTAACTTTTTCCAGAAAAGAACCGATTTCAACGAGTACAACATACAGACTTATTTTATCATAGATTCCATTGTCAGAAATGAACCAAATTTAAATGGGGACACATGGGAAGCACCAGCTTTCAAATAAAAAAAGAATCATGTAAATCGGTGCACCCAGTCGAAAGTTATGGGATAACAAACATAAAGTAAAAAAAATGCATTCCAATTGAGAACCTGCACTTTTTTTAGGTCAATTAAAAAAAACATTATGCCCTTACCTTTTTCTATCGAAGTCACATCGCGTTCATTAGAATATTCGTTTTATTAATGGGCGCTCTAAACAGACACATCGCGTGTTTTTAATTCACTTGGTAACCTTGGCAAGGATCAGCGAACATTCAGGTCCGCTGTGAAGAACTACCTAGACCATCAAACTACAGTTCATTTTTTTTAGAATAAACTTGACAGCCTATTATTACGAGTATAATACTTCAGTTCTTTTCTAGTGACTTACTAAATTAGTTAGATGGAGCTATAAGATTACGGACTGTGAATTATATTGTAAAACCTGATAAACTGTAATAAACTTGACAGTGAATGAACACAAACACAGGGTTTTTTTAAAAAAATGCCCATGTTATGAAACTCCCCCTCAAGCAGACAAGTCTCCACAGATAACGGTTGTCCCCCTCTAACACTGTATGTGTAAGAGAGACAAACTAAGTGGCACCTGAGTACAGATTATTGTTTCAGAATACGGACCTTTAAACTCACTGCTGGGTCAAGGGATTCTAATAAAACTGTTTGTACGTTGCCTTAGTAACTATAGGTTATAATTTATGTTAGGTTGCAAGTGCTGTGATTATATAACAAGGTAGGGCATAGTTACGTATATATTTTTAACATGTAACTATTGAAATAATGATCCAACACGGTTTAGTGGACATTCCGCGTTTTTTCATCATCAATCATCAAAAATAAAGTCGCCTTAGATCTTTGAAACTACTTAACGGATTTTGATGCGGTTTTCATTAGTAGACAGAGTGATTATTATGTTATATGTGTAATAATATATTATTATAATAATAGCAGAGAAACACTGTTAATATAAAAGGTAAAATTAAAAGCTAAGTCGAAAAAAAATCTAAACAACGACGTACCAGAATGAAAAGATTAATAGTTTTGGATTAAGGATTTTGGAGAAAGGATAGAAGTGTGTCAGGATCGTTCCAGATGGAGGTCTAATTATCTCTGCCTACCCCTCTGGTAGATAGGCGTGAAAATACACTCGTAAGCAAACACTCTGGGCCATGTAAATTAACTACCTCAATAAATTATATAATTCTGCAATTAGTAATATTGAATACATGACAACAATACTTTATGGCTTTCCTTTTCGCTATTTTCTTGTCTTTAAAAACAGTTTCTTTTAATCAGCTAGCTCTCCTCAATGAGGAATTTTTAAACTCATTCTCCTCTGTGACATAGGTGTCACTACTAGTTTCTGTGGCGATTGTAATACTGATCAGGAATGTAAATGTTTATGCCAGTCAGAATATGGATTGAAATGGTTGCGAGAAATCGGACAGAATAACCCTATTGGCACTATAGTCGGATTTCTAATTAGATTCCAAAAAATCTACCAACGATGTGACACTGTCAATGTCATTAATGTCAATGTAACGTACCAGATATAACCAACCTTTGGTTTGGTTGGCTCTTATTTTATTTACGTTTTTTATATAAAATGAGTAGGATAGGTTTAGGTGGCAGTTTACGAGATATTTACTTAACATTCTCAATTTTCGTTACTTGTTTATAATCATAAATACTACTTATATCACATAATAATAATGTCAAATTTTTTTCAGAGTCTATGTACGCAACGCAACGCTCGTACGGTGAAGGACAACATCGTGATAAAACCCGCACACCACAGGGTGTGTGATGGGTTAAATACGCTCGGTGAACCGTGGGCATTTGCTTATTAAGCATGTGCCTCTGATTTATTGGAATCTAATTCAGACTAAAAATCAGACTATAGAGACAAATGAAACATTTTATTGCAAAAAGTTTCGATCAAAGAGGTTTTCATTGAAGATAGACATAGAACACCGTAGCGTCATCTTTTGAAATAAAAAATAGCAAACTAAATAAAAAAAAGAAAAAAAAAATTCGAGATATTTAGTAATATTGTGTACACAAAATTATGAGTGATCCGATTTTCTTTCTCATGAGTATGTATTTCAAAACAAAGGGGAATTTTCCTTGACGTTTTTCTGACAGATTTTCGGGCTTTCATTACTGTCATACATTCCAAACGAAGTTTGACAGTAATGACAGTTCTCCGCGGTAAGAAGGTATGGATGGACTGTGTGAAAAATGATAGGTGCGTGAAAAGTGTAACTGCAGAGATGACGAATGAAAGAGATGAATGGCGAAAAGTAACATGTTGCGCCGACCCCACCTAGTGTGGGATAAGGACAGGAAAATGATGATGATGATGATGACAGTTCTCCGCCCGAAAATCTGTCAGAAACACGTCAAAGAAAATTGGTCATTTTCCTAGCTCTTTTTTCAAGTCTAAGTATATTTAAAGATAACTCCCATTCCAGTGGAGAACCACATCAGCCCCGACGATCTCCGGGAGTTTATGAAGATGCACAACACGAGTGTGAACACTCAGACATCTCCAGGTCCCGATATGGACAATAGATATGTAAGTACGATGTGATTCGCATAATTAGAACAAAAAGGACCCAATACGAAACATGTCGATTTTGTAATTTAACTTTTGTACCTTTTATGTTATGGTTCAATTTCATAAAATGGCACATTTTGTTTTGTGTCACTTTTGTTCTAATTTGTCCGACGCAATTTGTTGTTAACTCCTGATTGTTCCTTAGTATTTTTCCTCTGAAGAAAATTGACATTATGTTTTGTTCACCGTTGGGAAGCCACTAATGGCGCTACTTTAGCCCCATAAACAGAAATATTATACAACGTAAATAAATTAAAAACGTTGGTGAAAATCGAAAAAGTCCCTCAGCCCATGATACAAAATAACTTTGTCCCAGGAACCCTATGTCAAAAACGAAATAAAAAACTAGGGGAATCGAACCCGCGATTGTCGTCCTAGAGGCATATGCCCTGCCACTAGTCCATGCCAGTCATCAAATAATGGGGAATTTTCTTTGACGTTTTTCTGACAGACTTTTGGGACTCAGAACTGTCATACTTTCCAAACAAAGTTTGACAGTAATGACAGTTTTTAGCCACGAAAATCTGTCATAAAAACGTCAAGAAAATTCCTCATTGGTTCATTGATTGTCACTACAATGTGGAATTTTCTTTGACGTTTTTCTGACAGATTTTTGGGCGGAGTATTGTCATTACTGTCATACTTTCCAAACAAAATTTGACAGTAGTGACAGTTCTCCACCCGAACATTTGTCAGAAAAACGTCAAAGAAAATTCCCCATTGCATTTGACCGATTGCCTCACTTTCATTGGTTCATATGAGTTAAGACAAGCGTACCTAGTTGAAGGAGGTCGCTGGGGCAGACACACCACCGTGCCCCGAGCCGGAGTCCGACAGGACCGATCGCTTGGGCGGGTCCTGTTGCAATTCCTTCGGGTACTCCCGGGACCCGCCCTGTTCGCGACACGGAGGTCATCATGGGGGTTTAGTCGGTAAGAGTCCGACACTATCCCGTTCGCTGTCCCCATGGTGGCGGGATGTCCATGAGGATTCCCCCATGTAAAAAAAAAGCGTACCTAGTTAACTATTACAAAGAAATACAAGAAAACACAATATATAGGTATGTGCTATTAAAAAGTTAGTGCACAACTCAATAATGTTGTCTTGTCCTCAAAGGCTGTTACTTAGACTGTCTAACTTTTTTAATACCACATACCTATAAATTATATTATCTGCCAACTGTAATACCTAATGTGTAATTTAGTGGATAAAATAAAAAAAATAAATGTGTTTTCTTATATTCCTTCGATGCAACTACCAGAGCGTAGTGGACTTAGGCCCCTGGTCAAATGTACGCTGAATACGGACAAACTAGTCTAAGTTGGTATACGTTGAGTAATCAGTCAATGTTATAATTTTATGCATATACGACGGCAGTGGCGTGCACTGGCTTTTACGACAAGGTAGGCAATAATCCCTAAGGTATGTATAGGTAACTTATCTTTACGAAATATTGGTAACCTATCTACTCACCCACAAAACATAGGCTACTACCTTCTTTAGCCTATGTCATGAATACAAAAAAAAATCTAGCAATAACTTTATTATTAGGTAGGGTAACTAAAATACTAAGGTAGGCAGTGTCTTTTTGCTTATATGGTGGGAACGCGGTACGACGGTATATGAACAGTCAGTTTTCTTCAGGGGCCACGGTTTTCCTAGTTTAGAAAGTTTATCTCATCATTATCATCACCATCATCAGCCACATGAAGTCCACTACTGGGCGTCCAATGATTTCCATGATCATTTGAGGGCAAATATCAATAATCGCAGTGGTGTTGTGGTTTAACACAGAGAGCGCTACTGCCCGTCCTCTGCGGAGTTCTCTCAGTTTAGATAGTTTTTTTGAACTGATTTTAATTCTTATTCCTTCACATACTTTGAATACAGAGCGTGACTGAAGGCACTAGTGACGAAAATGTGTAAAATAAGTGACGGGGGAAACCCCCTCTATGTATAGGAATAATATAAGGGTATTTGTGATTTGTGCGTGCGCGTGAGATAACGTAGGCACATAAAGGATTCATGTCAAATATTTGCACCCCACCTGTACCTGAAGTAGAAGGTAACTATGCGGCGAATTATAGAATACTAGTGGACGCCCTGCGATTTCATTCGCGTAGTTTAGTAGTACCTGCATTCCAAATTTCAAGCGTCTAACTTGAGCGGTTTAGATTTTTCATAAAAAAGTATATTCCCGTTCCCGTGGGAATTTCTGGAATTCCTTTACGTCCGTTCCAAATTTCAAGTGCCTAAGTTTAGCCGTTTGGGCTGTGCGTTGGTATGTCAATCAGTCAGCTTTTCCTTTTATTTAAGATTATTGATTTTATTCACAATTTTAGCAGCCTGTTAGAAGTATTTTGTTTTAGTCACGTAACATACAATTGTATAACTCAAATGATTGCCAATGAAATTACTAGGGCGGAACATTGCATAATATTATTTGTTTTGCAGGTAATTAATAAAGTTATTAACACTCTGTGCATATTACTATTGCAGTTAACCTAATACATAAACGTCTGTTAAAAAATCATCACCACGTCATCATCAATATTTATTTTACCGCGCTGACCTGATACGGGTACCATGAGGTCTTTTAATAATATTGTTCTTGCCAGTGACGTGCACTGGCTCTTACGACAAGGTAAGCAGTAATCCCCAAGGATTGACACCTATGTGTAGGTAACTTGTCTTTACGAAACACTGGTACCTACTTCTTCATCATCTACTCACCTACAAAACCACTGCGTGCACTGGCTTTTTTCTTGTTTACATGTGAACACTATAGGAAAGCTGGAAGAACACGCAAAGCTGAATGCAATTGACGTTTTGTACACTTGAACCAATGAAAGTGATGCAATCTGTCAAATGAATTGAAAGTGAGATACATTAACAAATCGTCCTTTTCCTTCAGAATTGGTGTCAGACAGAGTCCTCAGACCACCAAGAACTTGTCACAGTTTACTTACCGATATATTATTATCTTACCCGACACTGACTGGTGAAAATTACTACCGCCATTATTTCAAGAGCATTCTTCCCTAATATTACAACGTGTTAAATCATTTCAATCATGGCGTATTTTTTCAGGACTCTGAGTTCGCCGCTTCTTCCGAGACGGAGGAAGTGGACTGCTTCGGGCTAGGCGACGTGATGCGCCAGCTGCCCTGGAAGTTCAACCTCAAACCGGACCCGTCTGACAAGATCAACACACACTTTTACTTCTCCTCAAGGGATAACCGAAATAGGGTACAGGTGTGTGATACTTTTAATAGTAGGTGATGGAATGACGGTTATGGAGCACCATGATGTTTGCCTGTATTGGATAAGAGTAGCGGGTTCTACTGCGATCGGCATAGAATATTAAGATCATATAGCCCATTGAAACTTGTGTCGTCCTAAAAAAGTGAAATATGACAGATGTCAGATTCGTACATATATTTTTTAACGCCGTGTGCAATGACAATTGAATCATTCTACGTTTAAATAAAGAGTAGACAGGCGGTTCTATTTTGTTTTCCGTTCGAGTTAAGGTGGGTAGTGACCAACGTTATCTACAAGGCGTAATGTAACAATCGCATCGAGCATTTTACGCATCGAGTTGGTATAAAATCAGTGTAACACTACGTACTGAATGCACAAATGCTCGATGTGTAACATGTTGCATTACGCCTCGTAACATTATTTAGTACCCACCTTTGGAGCAATATCTGAAAGCAGTTAATATTTGACATCATTAGTTTCATTATACGGGTATATACGTATATAATATACTTAAGTAGGTATCTTTTAATGTATAAAATCAATGGGTAGCTACTTATATCTAGACTTGCTCCTAGTTACTTCCTGCTTTGATTAACTTCTATGACTGTATAAAGCGGTGAGTCAAGAGTAGCTGTAAATTACGCAGAGGGGTACAGCGTATTTATACTGCTACGCAGTAAGGGATATCTAGTGTCATTTCATGCTCCTTCACTCCCGCATGTTTTCAATATTTTCCTCGTTTTATCTTAAACGACAGTTCTGGATTGCAAGTCTACCTTGTTCAGCTAGGCCTGACCATGATGCAGTGGCATTTCCTGGATTCATATGCTTCAGTTATCTACCTAAACCATTATTCATGCTATTGGTTTCTCATTAATGTGATATCTGTTCGAAGTACCTACCTTCTAACCATGCATCGTTACTAATTGAGTGGAAAATCCTCTGCTGGGTAGGTTAAGGACAATTTAGTTCTATTAGTAAATCAGAACTAAAAATAGATAAAATGTCATTCAACACTCATGCTCTAAAAAACCTTGTAGCACTGACTGTCAGATCATATAAGAATTCTTTTTGAAATAGCTGGGTTATTATAGAACTAGATCTTGTCAGTTTAGCTATGAAACGCAGTAATTTTCGCGCCTACATACCCAGGGAACAATATTGAGATATAATGTCTGTGCGTATTTTGTCTACTCTATTAACTAAACCTATTACTATTTAGTTTTATTTGGGTAACTAGAGTGGAATGATTGAGTGGGTAGTTTAACGGTTTATTTAGTCTTGTAAAAATCTGTAACTGAGTAGTAGCATCTTTGAATTAAGTAGTTTTTTGTCACATTATAAAAAAAAAAACTCTACATTTAACTGTGCCTTATGTGCTTTAACGATTATGTTTTAGTTACACAGAAATTGTAGTGAAAAATGATAGATAAATTTTTTGGCCAACTTAACCAGCCTTTCCAGGTACCTACCCTATAAGAAGCCCCTAGGCAGATGCACTTGCTAAGCAGATGTCCTTAGTTCACCAAGCGCATTGCCGTTATAGGGTTCACACACCTTGTAGCATGCAGATTTCGTCACGATGTTTTCCTTCACTGTATGAGCGTTGCGTTGCGTACATAGCCGCTAAAAAACAGTCCCATTGATTACACATCGAGTAGTCTTCTTGCTTAAGAAAAAATAAAAACGACAGAACCCCAATTTTACAAGTAATAAAAAAAATACACTTCACGCCTTTTAATCCCAAAGCGGGGAAGGTAGGCTAAAGCAAATGCCCACGGTTCACCAAGCGTAATTAACCCAACGTGACAGGGGGTGAGCCCATCGCCGTTATAGGGTTCACACACGATGTGGTGTTCGTGTTTCATCACGCTGTTGTCCTTCACCGTACGAGCGTTGCGTTGCGTACATAGCCGCTAAAAAACAGTCCCATTGATTACACATCGAGTAGTCTTCTTGCTTAAGAAAAAATAAAAATAACAGAACCCCAATTTCACAAGTAATAAAAAAAATACACTTCACGCCTTTTAACCCCAAAGCGGGGAAGGTAGGGGCATCGCTAAAGCAAATGCCCACGGTTCACCAAGCGTAATTAACCCAACGCGACAGGGGGTGAGCCCATCGCCGTTATAGGGTTCACACACCATCACGATGTTGTCCTTCACCGTACGAGCCTTGCGTTGCGTACATAGACTCTGAAAAAGAGTCCCATTGGTACACGTCCAGTAGCCGCGACCTCCCGTCAAGGATCCGACCAACTGGACTCCAGACGCTATATTGAACAATATAGCGACTCTTGTTCTCAAAGTTTCTTGTATCACAGATGCTAAATTACAAGTAATCTACTAAAGTAATACCTCAATTTCTTCATTCAGGTGTGGCCGGGAAGCCAGTTCGGCTTGGAGTGGGTCGACTTCAACCCATCTAGGAAGACTGTGATGATAGTTCACGGGTTCATGAGCCATAGTAACGCAACGTGGATACTCGAGATGACCAACGCGTTTTTAGAATGGGTAAGTAGGTACAATGAAACTAATACTTGTCTTGATACTTTGAGTTTTACCTATTCCCATTTGAGTTTTGCTAGTTTCTTATCCTATAAATGCTGACGACGCTTTCGCGCAAAATTTACTAAAAGAATTTTGCCGGACCTTGATGAGGAGATTACCCAACATAATCTGGTTATGGGCAGATACTATAATTATTTTATTCCGGTTTTCCCACGGGGACGGAAATTAAAGGGATCTAACACGAGTAACACCGGTTCATAATAAGGAAAATAATATTGCGGAAAACGTTCTAAAAGCATGCCACTAACTATAATACATACGTGTACCCGTTGGCATAAAACGGAATTAATTAATTGAATTAAGTTAAGAAAATCTTTGTTTTCTCTTCAGGGTGATGTGAACGTGATCACAGTGGACTGGAGCGGCGGGGGAAACACGTGGAAGTATTGGCGAGCTGTAGCTAACACAAGGACCGTTGGCGAAGACATTACTGAGTAAGTCTTTGCTATTGTGAAGCGAGCTGCCGACTGCAACTGCCGACAGCACGTGAAGCATCAGTTTTCGTCGTATTGTTTTCATAGAACTTAGCTGTAGGTACGTTATTCCACAAAACATCAGTCGTGCGTGATACGTTTACTTTTTGATGAGAAAATAAATAAATAAATATTTTACAACAACACACATATTGCCTTCATTCCATGTTAAGTAGCTAAAGCACTTGTGTTATGGGAATCAGACAACGAGATATATTTACTTATATACACATTTTTTTTTCATTTAAATGTCGCTGCTTAACATCAGGTAGGATGGTGGTCAAACGCTTGTTCATAATGATAAAAAAAATAAAAATACTTATATAAATAAAACAACCAGACACATCGAACAAGTGCTTAAAAGCTCATCACCTAAGCACGTGTTAGCGGTGGGAATCGAACCCGCGACCCTACGGAGCAGAGGCAGACATGCTGACCACTACACCAACGGGCCCGCCGAAAAAGAAAAGCGCGGTATTATCGAAGGGTATTTTGTAGAATAAGATCTCGTGCAGCGTGCCTCCCACGTCTTGCGATATCAGCCGACCTCGGTCGCACCGACTCGATTCAACTTATGAAAATAATGTGCTCGTACATCGAGGATTCGACGTGTGAACGACGTCGCACGAACACGTCGGAGGCAAGCTGCACGAACCCTTACGACACATTGCCACGAAAACGGCTAGAAATGTATACATACGTTTACAGTTTCCTCCGTCAGCTGATGAGCAGCACAGGGGTCACTGCGAAGGACTTCCACTTCGTCGGGCACAGCCTCGGCGCGCACATCTGCTCCTACGTATCCTATCACATAGGAAGAGTCAAAAGGATTACAGGTAAATAAATATTGTAATATACTTCATATCACAAGTAAAGGCGACCGAAGGAGCTCTCCAGAGAACGGGCAGCAGCGCTCTCTGTGAGTTAAACCACAACACCACTGCGATCGCCAACCCGCCTGCCAAGCGTGGCTATTACTGGCATTTCACCCTAAATGATGGATCTCATTGGGGTAGGCCCTCGTCCAGCAGTGGACGTTATGTGGCTGATGATGAGCTAAGTAAATGTGAATGGTTCGCCAAGCGTAATCGACCCAAACAAAGTGCCAACCCAAGTGGCAGTGAGCCTGCCACTTGGGTTGCAGCCGTTATTGGATTCCAAAACTTTTGTAGTATTCGAGTTTCATCATGTTTTCCTTCACTGTATGAGTTTTGCTTACATAAGTTTTATTATTTTGCCATATGAACAAGCGTTTGACCACCATCCGGCCTGATGTTAAGCAGCGATGTGTTCTACGGCGGAGCACACTTGTTCACTATGTACCTATTCACCCGTGACATGAAGACCTTCAGACTATACTGAGCCAATACAGATTATGGCAAGGCATTCCACATCCTGCCAGTTCGGACTATGAAAGTAGACACAAACCGCTTAGTTCTCACAAATGGCATGCCCCACGGTATGGATGACGTTTTCCCGTTCTCCTTGTTGTCCTACTAAAAACGGGTATTAGGCTATTAAAAATATTATATTATTATTTCGAATGACTGAAAGCGTCTGTGGCCTAGTGCTGGCACTTGTAATATGTAATGTACTT
>SJJU01000664.1:0-44379 GCA_012932125.1 Conopomorpha cramerella | reverse complement strand
GAACTTTTTTATCACTATGAACAAGCGTTTGACGACCATCCTGCCTAATGTTATGCAGCGATGTGATCTACGATGGAGCACACTTGTTCATTAGGTACCTATTTACCCCAGTGACTTGAAGACCTTCAGACTGTACTTCGTAGGAAACACAGACTCCGGCAAGTCATCTGTCAATAAACTGTCCATTTATAAATCTGAAAAATGAAAAAAAAGAGGCTTGTTGCCTGCATTGCATGAAGTGAAAATGCTTATCTTCAATGGTGAATTTTCAAACTCAAAAAATGTCTTATCTCGATGTCGCTAGTAGGTGTCCAGGGTTAGGCTATTTAAACTTGAGACACTTTTATAACATGTGAACAAAAAAAAAAAATACTGTCACCTTCAATACTGGCTGATTGAATTAAGTCATTTCGTTGACATTTATCCCCCTAAAACAGGAAGCATCTGTCATAATTAAGAGAAACAAGGGCCCTGAAAATTCCCATTGAATTGAAAAAAAAAAAACTTTCAACCAGATTCATTCATCCGCAAAAAACATTCATCGTATCAGAATGTTCCCTCAATCTATGACATACTTATTTACTTCTTTTCCAGAGTTAAAGCAGGCGGTTTGCAGTCACGGGCGCGCGTACTTGCTGTTCACGGAATCCCTTATTGCCAAGAATTGCTCTTTCTTAGGGCATCAGTGGAACCTCACTTTGGAGGGGTATGTATACGTAATAAGTAACTATAACGCATACATATTCCAGCACATGTTTGTACCCCAGCAACCCTAGCTAGGGCGTCAAGAAAGACAAGACATAGAGAAAATACGCGCTGTGATTGGCTACTATGTCACACATCGTGCGACTAAGCTTTTATCAACCAATTGCAGTGCCTGATATGTTGGCCAGTAGCCAATCACAGCGCGTATTTGTTATATGTTGTATTTTTCTTGACGACCTTGCTAGCATTGAAAGGTTCTTGTGATCCTAACGACGGCAGTGAACAGAACCATAGATCACAATACTTTTTCGACCACATTTAGCATAAACAAGATTCAAGAATGTCAATAATATGATGCTATGAGCTGGCACTTTAGATGCCAGATAAACCTAAATCTCCAGATCCCATAGTTGACTTTCACGACAAGCTAGGGAGAAAGGCAGCAGATGCATCCTATTTATATTCCAGATCAGCATCGGTCCTTTTTTGTATGAAGTAGAGAAAACTCGTCTTCATGTGTGGGTTATTCCGGTCTCTTGCCCTAGAGATTTCACTATAGGGTGAAATGTTCCACCGGAACCGATTTCAGTACACGGCACCGTTCTCGAAGTTGTTCAGAAATACGTATACCTTGGCAGATATTGCAGTAGGGTAGGAACAACTTCGAGGACGAGGTAAACAGAAGAATTCAGCTGGGTTGGGCAGCATTTAGGAAGTTACGTCGAGTCATAACATCAGCGATCCCACAGTGCCTGAAGACAAAAGTCTTCAATCAGTGTGTCCTACCTGTAATGACATACGGAGCTGAGACGTGGACACTGAAGGCACGGCTGGCTCACAAGCTCGAATTCGCACAGCGTGCTATAGAAAGGGCTATGCTAGGCGTTTCTCTGAAGGATCGAATCAGAAATGAAGTGATCCGACAGAGAACCAAAGTCATCGACATAGCTCATCGTTTTAGCAAGCTGAAGTGGCAGTGGGCCGGCCATATTAGCTGTAGAACCGATGAGCGTCGGGGAAAACGAGTTGTCGAGTGGAGACCGCGTCTTGGCAAATGGAGTGTAGGACGCCCTCAAGCAAGGTGGACTGATGATATACGCAAGATGGCTGGCAAAAACTGGATGCCGAAAACAGATTACAGTGGCGTGCAATTGAAGAGGCCTATGTCCAGCAGTGGACAAGTATGGGCTGATAATGATTGATGATGATGTAATCTGGAAAACGTATGTTTGAGAATTTACCCTAAGTCTGTGCCCTAAGCATAGGCTTATAAGTACTAAATAATAGTATTTACCCAGCTTAGAGTAAGAGATTGGAATAACCCGTGTGTGTGGATGTGGTGCAGTGTGAACGCGTCGCTGGTGTCGGGGTGCGCGCGCGGCGCGTGCTCGGAGATGGGCATCCGCGCGGCGGGGGGCGCGCGCCGGCCTCGCGCCGCCGGACACTACTTCGTCCTTACCACTGAGAAGAAGCCCTACTGCCGTATGTCACTTAGATTTTCATTTTAAGATGAAGGAATGTAAAAATCCACACCATCTCCAAATGGGGAATTTGCAGGGCCCCTGTTTCTATTAGTTCTGACAGATGGCGCTAGTTGTATTAGGGGGACAAATGTCAACGAAATTACTAACTTCAAGCAGTCCCTATTGAAGGCGACAGTGATTTTTTTATTGTTTGTCTACAATCTATGTACATGTTACAAAAGTGTCTGAAGTCTAAATAACTCACTCAAATAATAAAAAACGCACTAAAATATTACCGACAAAAGTCCCCCTGGATATCTACTAGCGACATCTAAATAAGAAACTTTTGTAGTTTGTTCAAATTCCCCATTAAGTGTAGTAGTCTCATAGTCAAGTGTCTGTCTCTCAGAAAGGTAGATTGAGACTCACCATCCAACTACTACGATTCTGACACTGACACACTTCTATTGCCCCATCCACATTACTTTCATTCAGGCACTTATTATCTCTAGAATACCATTATAATATTCTGATTTCTTTATCATGGTACCACCTTTGGGATATCTACTTACCAACAAAAAACAGTTGTCAAAATCGGTCCTCGAAAGGCCAACGTAGACCTCGAAAGACCGGGACGGTCATGGATTTTGGCATCAGTTAACGGTTACTTCGATGTCACGACATCATTTTAAAGCATTGAAATGTATACCTTATATCTGTAATGTTTGAATGTGCGTTGGTAAACATTTGAATTCCTTGCCATCCCGTACCGGTCTGCGTTAGCCTGTAAGGAACTTATTCGCGAAAATCGGTCACCGGCGCTGGGCCTAAGGCAGACATTAGACGATACGTTTTGATCTCAGTTTTACCACAGCCATGATTGTGATTGACGGATTTCCTATCGTCTAATATACTGAATGATGTTTGAATTAGTATAAGTAGTAATTCCATAAATCATGACTGATGAAATTGAATGACGCTTGCATGAGCGTCTAATGTCTGCCTTAAAGATCGGCGAGTTCTACAACAGATCAAGTACATATCTGTCTTATATTAATTATTAGCTGACCCGGCAAACGTTGTTTTGCCGATATACGGTATTTTACAGTTTCCCTGCCATTATCTGTATGTATTATGCATATAAACCTTCCTCGAGAGGAACTCTATCTAGAAAAGAAAACCGCATCAAAATCCTTTGCGTACTTTTAAAGATCTAAGTATACATAGGGACAGACAGCGGGAGGCGACTTTGTTTTATACGATCTATTTATATATTTTATACTATGTATACTATAACTTTGTTTTATACTATGTAATGATAATAAAAAAAAATACATTTCACGCACATTTTAATCCCAAAGCGGGGTAGGCAGAGGCACTTGCTAAAGCAAATGTCCACGGTTCACCAAGCGTATTTAACCCAACGTGACAGGAGATGAGCCCATCGATATATGATAATACTTGATATGATAATAATGATTATACTTTTTACAAATAACGTAAATTCCATAAACCACAGCAACCGAATGGCAAATGAGACATCCGGAACCTGAATTGCTTCGAGACCTCCAGTCGGGGTTCAACCTGGGGCGGACTACAGCCGCGCCCGCCTTCCAGCCGCCCACGGTGCCCTACGCCGACCCGCTGGACGAAGTCGACACTCCAGCCC
Organism: Conopomorpha cramerella; assembly: GCA_012932125.1. Taxonomy (NCBI): domain Eukaryota; kingdom Metazoa; phylum Arthropoda; class Insecta; order Lepidoptera; family Gracillariidae; genus Conopomorpha; species Conopomorpha cramerella. Next base: position 40,542 of record SJJU01000664.1, on the reverse strand, counting down.
CGTCTACTAAGAAAGCTGGATTCTTTAGAAGCTTCCTTGACTCCATTACAGCATTTTTTGTGTAGTTATTAATATTTGACGTGTAAAGCAGACAATTTAGAGGGCCGGTCCTCAAATTTAATAAGGATTTAAAAATTTTATGCGTCTGAAAAGATTGTGAGGAACGAAGAAACGAGTGTAGGACGCACTCAGGCAAGGTGGATTGATGATTTGCGAAGGATGGTTCGCTGATGGAAGGAAGCCGAAAACAAATCACAGTGGTGTGCAATTAGAGAGGCCTATGTTCAACAGTGGACAAATCCTTATCATCATCATCATCATCAACCACTGTCTGATAATTATCCCCACAACACAGGACTTCTTATAGTTGAGGTCACTGTGAAACCTTAGCATTTAAGTTAATATTTTAAATAAAGATTTATTATTGTTATTATTAATTAAGATGATGAGTGGGAACGAAAGAGATGCAAGATTCTATTGAACTATGTCGAGACGTAATTGTAAGATGAATGTCTTCAGACTCGCTCTTGTGTGAGATTGTTTTTTAAAGAACATTCCAAGTAGTGTCTTTGGAATAAAAACTAGAGCAGAGTTTTTGACAGTTTCCAATTTGTTTATTTGACCGTTTTGTAGAATGTCTAATTTCCTTCTTGTCTTGGACGGTCTAGTTCATGTCTGATTGAATTGTAACCATTCCATTTTGTAAATTAATGTTTAAGTAAGTTAACATTGTTATAAATAGTATTGGCTGTGTTGATATAAGGTAGTAATAGTCAATCTGTCGGTGTCTACCTCTATTTTATGATGATATTATTTATAGTCTGATTTCTAATTCACTGCCACCAACTTGAAAATGTGAAATGAAATGAGGTAGACTTTAAAATCATTAAAAATATTACTTTTGAACTCGTATCATCCTATGGTTGATAAAACCTGGAATGTCACATTGACAGAGAGCGAGACACATTTTTGGTAGTTTTTAACCGACTTCAAAAAAAAAGGAGGTGGTTCTCAATTCGTCTGTGTTTTTTATGTTTGTTACCTCAGAACTTTCGCCTGGGTGAACCGATTTGGATGTTTTTTTATTTGAAAGCTGGTGTTTCCCGGTTAGTCCTATGTTTTGGTTCAGTTCCGACAATGGCATCCACGAGAAAACCACATAATATTATGTCAAATTTTACTGGTTGAAGTCGGTTCTTTTTTCTTTAAGTTATTGTAGCAGTGAATTAGAAATTAGAGTATAGTTATCTCAAATCTGAAGAAATGTTTGCAATAATATTCTGGTCACTGTCTCTTAAATATTGGTTTACGAACGGTCTTAGGCATTAGTTACTAACCTATTCGTGAAGACTCAAGACAATAGAAAGTTTATATACGTCGCGCATTGTTGTCGTCGATAGGCGGAATGTATCCTCGAAAGTGTTCCATGAATAATATGTCTGAACTGTTGGTGCACTGACTTGAATGACATATTCATCACACCTCAAGAACTTTTTATCAGGTTATAAGGGAAGTGATGAGATGCAAACTGCTTCTTTAATTCTCATTTTCAAAATTAATTTTTCGCTACAATTATTGTGTTAATATGGTGGAATTAGAGTAATAATGTGCTGCTGATGAAAAACAATGTAGTGAGAGTGAGAAGTAAAGGTCCTCTCCTTTATATCCATATTTGTTTTGTTATTCCCGTGTAATGTTCAACGCAGCATTGAAATGTGATGTCCACCCACCCACCCTCAAGTTTTAATGAATTTTTGACACGACTTTAACGATTGACGACTTTATCGATAAACTGTGACAATGACACCAACTTGAACACGAAGAGTTATTACTTTGTTTGTGGCAGAATTGTCGGCTTTAAAGCTGAACATAAGAGCAAAGTTTATGAAAAAAAACTTTTTATCAGAGACTAGACGCGTGTTACCTTTTTTCGTTCCCGAGGTAATTTCGGGATAAAAAAGGCTTTGAAACCCGCGGATAGTGAAGTTTCCAAACGATGAAGGATTTTTAAAATTGGTTCAGTAGTTTCGTAATCTATTCGATATAAACAAACAATCAAAATTTCCCTCTTTATAATATACGTATAGATAAACCCATCATCACCCAAGAATGCAGGCCTATCGGCCATTAAAAATGCGCCTTGTTATTAGATAGCATTTTGTAAACGATTCCAAAGAGTAACTTTAAGTAACTGTAACATGATAAAAATATATTTTGAGTTAAGTTTAGTGAGTTTGTAAAATGTATAGTTTGAAAATTAAGATAGATATTTATTTAAAATTAATTACAATATAAATAATGTCTTCGTAATCTATTTATAAATTGGAAGCCTGGAGCCTATTTTTTGTGTCTATTTAATTACTCTAAAAGAAATATTATAATGTATTATGAACAACAACAATGTTTTGAGCAGTTTTTATTGTTAATAAAATTAAATTACTGTAAACCAATGAGCTGTTATCTTTTACTACAAAACCTTGAAATGTTCTCCAAATAACTTTCTGCATCATTAATTTCACCTATATTGCATGCATCAAAGATTTCTGTTTATCTCTACCCTTAATACAGAGTTCGAGATCAATTTCTTTTTTCATATCAAAACAAAGAAATACGTTATTTCTTGCAATAGGTATAATTATTTGCAAAATGACTGGCAGAAGTTGGATGCGAGAAGCCCAAAACAAATCACAGTGGCGTGCAATTGGTGAGGCCTATGGCCAGCATTGGACGAGTTGGGGTTGATGATGATGAGGAATGATTTTTCGTTCCCGTGGAAATTTGGACATAAAATATAACCTATGTTACTCAGGAATAATGTAGCTTTGCAACAGTGAAAGAATTTTTCAAATCTGTCCAGTGATTTCGGAGCCTATTCATTACAAACAAACAAAAAAATTAAGCCTTTTCTTTTCATTTTTCTTTGTCGGTTACTATGTTTGCATTCCTAATTAATTGGGTATTTCCGATCTCTCACCCTAGGGTGAAAACTGGGAAACGTGCATACACACTTTCAAGTGTGTTGGTAGTCAACTGTACATTATCGGGGTGGTGAATAGGACGTGAGTATAGATCAAGATTCCTGTTATTTACCCAGCTTGGTGTAAATTCTCGGACATACGTTTCCCAGCTTTCACCCTAGGGTGAAAACTCTAGGGTGAGAGATCGGAAACACCCAATTAATTAGGGTTGTTGATAACGCTTATTTTTATATGACGGACCCGATGTTAGGTGTCACATTACTCTACTTTCTACAATCTAACTATCCTAAAAGAGTACGGACCCGATGTTAGGTGTCACATAGCTCTCGTGTAAAAACGTGGATATAACAAAGGCGGACAAGTAGAATTTGTAAATAAACAGTACGTGGAGTTTGACAAACGTTTTATTCAGAAGAAAGTTATAAAAATAGATTTTTTTATCTTTAACACCCCCTAATTAACAACAAATGTACAATATCGTGTCAATCATAATTTTGTTCTTTTCTATATACATATTATTATGTTGGAAAAACTTTCGTAAGCAGTAAGGTAGATATGTAGTTTCCTGGATATTTTCGTTCCCGAAAAGAGTAAATTCTTCTATTGCAATAGTAGTTACATCGTAATAGATTTCTCGTTAAAATCTAGTACACTGCTGTTTTTGTTAGAGTTAAATATTAAGTATGACAAGAAAAAGCGACACAATTTCTACAGCAGTTCTTTAGCGATCGAACTACTATTGCCATAGCATACTTCGCCCCCTTATTTCTTCTTAACCACCGCCGACGCCAGCTGATTATAACTGTTATCGCTTATTGGTCGGATTGCCACGCTTGTTGACGTTGCACGAGAGGCTACAGCAGCGATGATCGCTTTATCCAGTCCAAGTGTCGCAGATCTCCCCACCGCTGCACCGCACTGGCCACTATCAGGGTCTCCCCCTATTGCCTTCGTGATCGAGCTTATCACGTTATTAGACATTGCGGCCGTTTGTAGACTAGTTTCCGACAGCACAGGATCTGTTGATGTAGAAAGTAAACAATTAATAACCCGGGAAATTCCATTTATCTTGCGTGTAAATTGATCCCGAGCCATTGCCTTACGATTGTCTTAGTATCGTGGTTGGGTTGGTCAAAATTAACAAGTTTTGTGGCGACAATAATAATGCAAATTTTTACAAAGCTGATTTTTTTTTACTATCCATACCTGCTGCAGATGCTTGGAGTTTATTTACACTTAAGAGGACCTATATCCTGTGGTCAGGTGGTGGATGATAGATGAAATAACTAGTTTTAGATGTTGGATGATTTTCATCCATTACAAAAACCCGACAAGCAAAGGACTACAAAGGGCCAGCTAACAATTAAATTTTGGCACTTGAGATATTTTTACAAATATCTACGTGAATACAGAGTATCCTAGCGTGACTTATCTGGGAGCCTAGAAGCGTTTCCGCTAAGACTAGCTAACGAGTATCATCCTTTTCTCAATTGTAATACAGAGTATTTTCGTAGGAAGCAAAACTAGCTATATTAATTAAATTTTAAAAAATCTAGCGTTAAAAGCAATCAAAACGGCATCTGATCCGAACTTGGGCTCTGAACAATTATCAAAAAGATTCGAGCACTTTCGCTGGACCTTGGCCTTAGCCTATAAGATATTTCCCTTTAATACTCAATCTTATAGGTCAATTTCTGAACTGGCATCCATAAAGTATCTTAGACCACCCAGGTACGCTGCAAACTAGCCGCTGCGATCGTTATATTTTTGGGATAAAGTGTAAGCACATACTATGTCCTACCAACTTCATATCTCACCAACGAGTTTCGTCTCACGACATACACAATATTATGTCACACATTTCACTTTCGGTCGGCTAAGAAAATGGTCTAGGTTTTAATTTTTACGAATGCTATTAGACAAGAAACTTAATTTTTTCTTGCAAAATTACAAAAGTTTCACCATTATGACATTTAGTGACATCGAAACTTGGGCAGCAAAACATCCACAGTTGGGGGTTTTAATTGAACAAAATAGGTAAATGTTATATAGCGTACCTATACAAATTAAATGTATTATTATAAAGGCATGCATTTTCCCACCAGGATGTAGTCCATCCGTGACTTAAAGGCACCTAGACAAGAAGCACAGACTCCTGCCGACGAGGTAGAAATTCCACATGCCAATAAATATTGATATGAACGACGTTTTCCTGTTCCTCCGATGGAAAAAAAGCGTGAAGAGGGTATTAAATCATGCAAGTCTACAGTATTCTCTACAAACTTGGCCAAGGTAAAGTCAGAGTTCCCTTCATAAATCCACCCTGAAAATAGAAATGAGTTATGACTCACGATTTAGCAAAACAGAGCGCAGCGAACTACGGATTGCTGTGTACTGCGGTTCCGCATTTCCTGCGTAGTATTTATAGTGCAATCTGTGAATTAGGTAGGTATACGTAGACACTCTTCAGAATCAGCAAACGCTTTGGAATTTACGTACCTATGGGGGAATTCACTGGCCTTTGACATTCAACTATCTTAATATTAATTTAGCTCAAGATATGTAATGCAGTCTAGTTAAACTGGGCCTCTGATTGTGCATTAGTATGCTCAATGTGTAGATCATCACGTTAAGACATACATAGATAGCGAGCGTTATCAGTTTCTAGGAAATGATAGCAAAATATAGACAGATACGCCATTTAATAGAATTAACTTTATCGATTGCCCCTAATGGGAGAATACCTTGAAAGGGCACTTCAATGTCACAATGTATCCTGCCTTATGTGGCGTACAAATATTATGTCAATATTATTCTAAAAAAAATAAAAAAAAATAATTAAATAAAATAGAAGTATGTCAATAAATTAATCTTAAAATAAATTAGACATTAGAATTACAATCATAAACATTTTAAAATAGACATTTTACATTTTCATTCAAATTACATTATTAATAACCTTTTAAGTATTATAATCATTTTCTATAATTTATCATTGAAAAATTCTTCTAATGTATAATATGATTTGTCCAAAAGTAGGCTAAAGAGGCAGCGAGTGCTACGATGTATTTTAGATTATATGTATATTTAAAGTAGATATTAAGATACTAACCATACTACTAACAAAATATGAGTGTATATACTTGAAATAAACGATTTATTATTATTATACTTCAGTATTCTTATTACCGAAAGACTTCACACACGTCCACCTAACAGAGAAAAATATACTTACTCTACATTGCCACCGGCAAAACATTTACACTACAACATGTTTGATTATTAACATAAATTAGTACTTTTTAATGTTCGTATAGATGTTTAACATCCACCCTCCTCTTCTTCTAGACTTCGGAGGCAAAGCCTGCTTATTCTTTTGTGGAGAACAACTTTGCTGGACACCCATATTTTTTTGTTTCTGATGATATCCCTAGAGTCTCTGCTTGCTTCTGGGCACTGTATATTGAATAGAAGCAGTATAAACATTTAAAAAACATATTTTGTCCGTGCATGATTGAATACATAAATTAATGAAGAGCAAACGAGATACGGTACTACATGGCAACATGGAGTCAACCTTATAAGTCTGGTGCAAGAGGTGTCCTGGTATCTGCCTAAACGATCAGGAGCGGTGTCCTGGTATCTGCCTGAACGGCGGTGGCATATGGTTCACTTCCATTCACCCTGAGCAGCACATAGAGGCTGGTCGCTCCTTGGGTAGGCCTGAATGTACTCTAGGTGCCCAGGATCCACCTACAACCAGCGATAGCTGAAGACTGTCGGGTGTAGTCAGTATATGACTAGCCCGTCGCCGTTCCCATAGTGGAGGAGTGTTCATGAGTGTTCCCCAATAAACATCTCTCCATCTACCCTCTTACGAGTATATACATTCGTCAATGATAAGGTGGTTAGTATGTACATAAGAGAAATGTCCATAGAAAGGTGTAGGTATCTAACTAATTAATGTGCGCATGATGTTAGGACCACTCCGTTAAAACACTTTGAAAATTGCCTAAAGATTTAAGGCACGTTCAAAATTGTGGATATCGGAATATATGTAGTAATGGCACTGATACTTCCGTGTAAACTTTCCTTGCTTACTAAACTACCTAAATTTACCCACGTCCGAGATAAACATTGTAGTTACCTATAGATTCTTAGTCACCCATTACCAGCCTAGACTGGTCTATATTGGCTAATAAATAAAACCATTGCTGTTTAGTAGAACTATTTACGCAGTGGTGGGTATTCTCTCTCGCTTGTATGAATACGGAATGATAGAGAAGGCTGCACTGTATGAGCCCTTGGCTTCTCACACCGTGTATTAATACGGTTTCCCCGTGTTTACTAAGGCCCGTATAAGTAATCAATCAAAGTGTCAGTTGAGGTAATAGAAATAGTTGTTTATTACAATAAGAATAAAATACACTTTAGAATGACTGCCGTGGCTTAGTCTCAGCCTGTCCGGCCAGTTTAGGTCAGTATATAAAATAAAGACATAATGAAATAAATGTAACACCATTTATAATAAGTAAAACTGCTTATCTAAGTGTTGTGCGGGTGTTGACCCGTAACATGTACACACTATTTATAATAAGTAAAACTGCTTATCTAAGTGTTGTGCGGGTGTTGACCCGTACATGCTCCCGAGGGCAAAATAGATGAGAACATAACCCATGGCAGTTAACATAGTTAGTTATACAAGTAATATAGTAAAGTACAAATTAATTAAAGTTAAATCTAGTTTTAATTCCATGTAGCGGCGTGTCTCCCATCGGGCCGGAACTCCTGCTTCTTTCGGTCATCTCGAATCCTTGGTTGTCCTGGCAGTGCACGATCGCTGGACGTCTCGGTCTGGCGGAGTGCCATCTTCTTATGATCCAAACGATTGCCGCTATGATTGCTGTTGTGGATAACGCGCCGGATATGCTGTAGTTGATGATATTGTGCGTTGAAGGGACGGGCATCACTTGCTCCTGTTCTTTCTCGTACGCTATTTTCTTTTCGATGTCAGCATGTTCTCTGTCCAAGTTCATGTTTGGTAGTTGAAGAGTAATATTCTTCATGTCGCTGGAAACCATATAATTCGGCGAAGGTATCTTCGGGACTTCCAGATTCACATCAATGTTAATCTTACTTCCGAACGAGCTATAAGAATGAAGAGTTGTGTCGGACCTTTGTAATATGCAGCCTTGACCCAGTGTTATCAAGCCCATATGGTTGATTTTTGCTGTCTCCACGAATTCTTCTTGACATATGATTCGTAGTTGACACACATCGCAACAAGTGTATAGCCATAAGTTGTTTTGATGTAATTGGATCCATTTTTCTGTACAAGGGACTTCTGTGACATCACACATCACGTGTTTGTTGTGACTCAGTAATCTAGCGGCGCATGACGTGTTGTTTCCATAAATATTACGTATGGGATGATACCCATGGCAGAGTAGTCGGAGCTTTAAAGACATACATTGACTTAAGTCGTGTTCTTCCAGTTCGATGTATGTATTCTTCATGAAGTTTGTAGCTATGTATGCTGGTTCTTGTTTTATAGAAGTGTAAACGTTTCCTTGTCTCACGATTGTAGGTATGGGTCTATATAAGAAGTATTCGTCATCACTTATGAGTGGTATATGAAGCTCAAATAACAGGTACTGGTCGGTTATTCTCGCCTTTACGTATATTATCTTGTACAGCTCTCTGACATCGTCCTGGACGTCGATGATAGGTAGTGACAACTTCTTTGGTATGGCGCTTGTGATCTGCTGTAATTGTTGGCTGAGTTGGTGAGGAGAAAGAAGGTTCATGTCTAGGTGACCTTTGTAAATATCGGTAATGGCGCTCAAAAGCATGTCCTGAGTTCTTCTTAGAGTGGTTATGAGGAAGTTTGCTGTGATTGTCGCAGTATTTGCTTCAGTCAGTATTTCCGATTTGCTGACCCTGTTTTCTAAACCTTGTAATTTCGTATCAGCTTTCTTCAAGTATTGTTGAATAGTTAGGAATTGTTTTCGTACGAATTCTTCATTTTTCTTGAGTACGTTGTCCTCTGCTTCGATGATAAGAGTTTGGTTCTTTATGAGTTGCAGTTGATAGTTCTCATTGGTTTGTATGTTCTGAATGTCCTGAGCGTATTTCTTAGCGAAGTTTTCATCTAGTACGCCAAACAGAGTGCTCGCGAGGTTTCCTATGCCATTGAAATAGCCTCTTGTTCTACGGTTCAAATGGTGGGATAGGAGGACTTTGTTGTTTTCCGTTAGTTGATAAAATTCGTGCAGCAGGTGGCGGTTCATCATTAAGCAGGTTTGTGACTTGGATTTCGCGCAGAGGTCATCAATATGATCTATGTACCCTTTTAGACCCTGTGTGGCTTCCCAATATGATGACAGGTTAAAATATACGAGAAGGTTCCACTCGTCGTGAATAAGTTGCATGTTGCCTACTTCGTCGAAGTACATCGGTCGGTCCTCTTCTATGGCGGTTATCTTATACATGGTGTTGTTCCTGTCTGCTCTGCACGTCGGTAGTGCCGGTATGCACGTAAATGCCATAAAGAGGAGGGCCAAGTAAGTGCTCAATTTTCCTCTCTTTCGTCTCTGCTTTAAGCCAGTTGTGTTGTTCCGCCGTTCTCTTCTACTCTCTTCCGATTGGTTTGAGTTTGTCTCAGTATTGTCTATCGGAAGTCTTGTAAGTTTTGTAATTGGACGTTTCAGTTCTCCGCCCTTGGTTTTGAGGGTGACAACCCGGACTAGGTTGTCGTTTCCTGTGTGTAAGTGGACGACTCTGCCCATGGCCCATTTTCCTGGTGGGAGGTTTGCTTCCTTTATCAAAACAAGATCTCCTGTTTCTAGGTTCTTCTTTTTATGAAACCATTTAGTTCGTTGTTGAAGCTGGTGGAGATAGTCATGCGACCAGCTCTTCCAGAAGTGTTGATGCATCAGTTCTGTTAATCTCCATCTGTTGCGAATGTCTATTTTTCTTATGTCTTCGTGATGATCTTGAGGGGAAGTCAGAGTCGGGCTTCCTGTTAGAAAGTGTCCGGCAGTTAAATATTCTAGGTCATCTGGGTCCTCAGACAATGGGCATAATGGTCGGCTGTTCATACAGGCTTCGATTTGGGTAAGTAGAGTGTAAAACTGCTCGTATGTCAATTTTTGTTCACCAAGCACTCGTTTCAGGTGGTGCTTCATTGTTTTCACTGCTGCTTCCCAAATACCTCCAGCTGATGGCCAAAGCGGTGCGTTGAAGTGCCACTTTATCTGTAGGTTGTTCACTTCATTGAAGAACTCGGTGGATATCAGTGTTTTGTATGCAGTGAATTCCTGTCGTAGTACTCTCTCAGCTCCAACAAAGTTTGTACCATTATCTGAGTACATGTGGCTAGGTACTCCTCTTCGGGAGCACAATCGCTTCAGTGCTGCCAAAAAACATTCTGTGCTCAGATCTGATACCAGTTCGATATGCACGGCCTTAGTAACCATACATATAAATATAGCTATGTAAGCTTTGCTGGTTTTGATGCCTCTTCCTTTGTTGATCTTCACATCTACGTGTCCTGTGAAGTCGACTCCGGTATGAGAGAACGGTCGTGATGGTGTTATCCGTTCTTCTGGTAAGTTTGCCATCTGTTGTTGTGAGTTGATTGGTGAATAGCGATGACATCTGACGCATTTCTTGAGTGACTTCTTTACCGAGCGATTCCCTCCAAGTATCCAAAAGTTCTGTCTAATCAGGCCTAAGGTAAGCCTAGCTCCGCCATGCAGCGTTTGCAGATGTGCTTGTTGGGTAATAAGTTCTGTGAGGCGTCCTTCGTGTGGAATAATCACAGGATGTTTCATTTCTCTAGGTAACGTCGAATGCTTCAGGCGTCCACCAACCCTCACTACTCCCTGTTCATCGATGAAGGGAGTTAGTTTCAGTATTTTGCTTCTGTTGTTAACAGAGCCAGTTCTCTTAAGCATCGCGATATCCTCTTTGAAATCCTGCTCTTGCACCCATTTAATAATGATATTCATTGCGAATCTTCATTCATCCCACGATAAATATGAAGTGTTTATTTTTGTTTTCCATCGTAGCACCCAGCCGAGTATCCGTGTCACCCGAGTCAATGAACTGCAATCTTGCAAAAGTGTGTTTATTACGTGCGGCGCAATGTCAGCTACTTTCTTGACACTGTATGAACCCGGCACGTCAGTTTTGTTGAGTTGCAAATTCCATTTGCTTACTGCCTTCTTTGATTGTGTCGTGACGTCGATGTTTGTCGTATTATTCGACCTTGTGATAATGCTGTCTTTGGGAGGATCCTTTAGCAGACTTTCCGGGCCGTTCCACCACAGCTTATGGTTTATTAGTTGGCAGGGGAGAATACCTCTTGATGCGCAATCCGCGGGGTTTTCTGCTGATTTGACGTAATGCCAGGTAGCGTTAGGGAATGCGTCTTTGATGGCCGATGTGCGATTTGCAACGTATCTTTCCCATTTGGAACTGTCTCCTTGTAGCCATGCTAGAACTACTTGTGAATCCGTCCAGAAATGTATTACAGCTTCAAAATCCGATAAGGCGTTTGTGACCTTTTTCATTAGTTTGGTCAGTAAGACCGCTCCTTCTAGTTCCAGTCTTGGCAATGTCAGCTTTTTCTTAATAGGCGCAACTTTAGTTTTAGCTGTCAGTAGTGTGGAGATAGTTTTTCCCCCGTTGTTAATTGTTTTGGTGTAGATGACGCAACCGAAAGCTTTCTCGCTTGCGTCGCAGAACCCGTGTAATTGGATCTGTTTGCCAGCTGTAGATATCCACCTTGGTAAGGTGACATTTCGTATGTGAGGTATTTCACGACATATTGCTTCCCATTCTTGGGTTATTTCTGGAGTCAGGGGTTCATCCCAAGTTAGTTCGTTAATCCAGAGTTTCTGGAACAGTAGTTTGGTTTTTATGACCATCGGTGACAGCCATCCTAGGGGATCATATATCTTGCTGATGTCGGATAAAAGACTGCGTTTGGTAAGCTCTCCGGATTTACTTTTTATTTCCCAGTCGAAACAGAATACATCCTCCTTTGTATTCCATGCAAGTCCCAGAGTCTTCATCGAGTCTTTCTGGTTGAGGTTGATGGTCCCGTGAGGATGTTTGTAGTCGTCGGGTAGAGCTCGTAAAATCGTAGGATCGTTGCTTGCCCACTTCTTTAGGTTGAAGCCTCCTTTTTTGAGTAACTCGTTGAGTTCAGCTTGAAGCCGTTTTGCAGCCCCTAGTGTGTGCTCCCCGCAGACCAGATCATCCATGTAACACTCCGTCGTGAGTGCTTTGTTCGCTAGAGGGTAGTTGTGTCCTTCGTCCTTTGCTAGCTGTAATAATGTCCTCATAGCTAGAAAAGGGGCCGCTTTTGTTCCATATGTTACGGTACATAGCTGTAGCTCCTGTAGGGGTTCAAAGGGGTTGGAACGCCATATTATTCTCTGGAGTGATTGCTGGTCTTCGTCTAACATAATTTGTCGGTACATCTTTTCGATGTCAGTTACTAAGCCGTAGCGGTAGCCACGCCATCTTATGATTAGGGAGAGAATGTCCTTTTGAAGATTGGGACCGCATTCCATACAGTCGTTCAGGCTGAGTTTTGTGTCCGTCTTCATTGAGGCGTTGAATACTACCCTTAATTTTGTCGTTGCTGAGTCCTCTCTAAGCACTCCATGATGGGGTAAGTATGATTGTAGTGTTACGTTTCTTGACGTCACGGGCTTCATATGACCGAGGTCGATATACTCTTGTATAAACTGCTTATACTGTGTCGCAAGTCTTTCTTGTCTCGCCATTCTTTTTTCTAGTTGGAAAAACTGTGATATAGCTTGAGATTTCGAGTGTCCCAGCTTAGTTGAAATGTCCTCTTTCAAGGGCATCTTGACAACGTATCTGCCGTTGTCCAGTCTTCTAGTAGTTGCTGTGTAATGTTTCTCACAGAAATCGTCCCTTGTCTGGTTCTCTGATGCAATGTCTTCGTTTTCCCAGAACCGGGATAAGTCTCCCATGTTAATAGCGATGCAGCAGTTATATGTTCTTGTATTTCCGCACAGAATCCAGCCTATTTTTGTTTGTTGTGCCACCGGGGATTCCTTGTCATGCTTTAAAACTCCTTCCATGATGATCTCCGAGTAAATGTCCGCTCCAAGCAGCAGATCGATGGGGCCGGGAAGATGGAAGTCAGGATCAGCCAGCTTTAGATTATCCAGGTGTTCCCAGTTTGTTCTCTTCAACGGTGAATTTGGTAGGTCGTTTATCAACTTTTTCATGACAAGTGCTTCTGTGCTGAATGCATAGTCTGAATGCAGAGATTTGCATTCCAGTTTGATGAGTCCCTTGCTGCAGCCTGGGGAGGACCCAACTCCCGAGATTAGAGCGCTCTGTTTCTCTCTTGGGAGCCGTAGTAGTTGGGCTGCTCTCTCTGTTATCAAGGTGACCTGTGATCCCTGATCCAGCAAGGCTCTAATTACCACGAAGGAGCCGGAGATGTCTTTTACCAGCAATTTCACCGTGGTCAGTAAAACTTCTTTCTCGCTACCACTGACGTGGTTAGTTTTGTTAATGGCTTGTGTACCCAGCGTTGTCCTGTTTTTCAGGTTGTTGTTATGTAAGAATGTGTGGTGACCCTTGTTGCATATTTTACAAGTTCGGGCCGATTCGCATCTTCTGCCGTCGTGACTGTATAAACAATTTCTGCATATTTGGAGTTTTGCTACTGTTGCATTTCTTTCTTCGATATTCATGTCAGTGAATGTAGGGCAGTTCATCAGTACATGATTTTTCTTGCACAGTGGACAGTTTCGAATCGACGTATGGTATGACTTTGTCCAGTTTTTCGGTTTGTTAAAGTTTGTTGACCTTGGTTCAGTCGAGTAATATTCTCTACGTCCGGGTGAAATTCCTTGATTCCCTGTAGGTTTTGACGGATTCAACGTTTCCAAGGCCATGAAGGTCGATTCCAAAAACTTTATGAACTCTTCCATATCTGGCAGCTCTCGCGGGTCTTCGATGCTGTGCATGTAGTCACTGTAGGTAGTAGAATCCAGCTTTTGGAGCAGAAGGTGCGCGATCAGTGGACCCCATGTAGTAATGTTAGTGCCAATGTTTGCCAAAGCGTTCAAACATTCGACTGTAGTGTCGTGTAACCTCTTAATTTTCATTGCATTTGCTTGCTGTATGGTTGGCTGATGAAGGAGCGTGTTGACATAGGTTGTAAAAAGCAAACGTTTGTTGTCATAGCGGTGGCAGATTATCTCCCAGCAGGACTCGTAATTTTCTGCGCATATGCTCATATGCTGAACAAGCTTTTCCGCTTCACCCTTCAACTTTGATTTCAAATGCTGCATTTTTTGAGTCTTTGAAAGCGTGGGGTTAGTATGGATAGTTTCCGTGTAGAGGTCCTTAAAAGGGACCCAACTGCTGTGGTCACCACTGAAGTCCGGTAGTTCCATCTTTGGAGTAGACTTCTGATAGTGCCTGTTTTCCCACATGCGTTTGTTGATATTCGTTTTCAAATGATCGTAGGTGCGTTCTAATTCGCTGTACTCAGCAGTGTAAGCAGGGTTTGATCCTTGTAGCATGTAGTCCAGTTCCCAATGAATTCGATCGATGGCGTCCCATTTCGTCTTCAGGATACTGAGATGGTCTTCAAGCTCCCACTTTTCAGTCATGGTCAGCAGGTCAATCTTAGAGGCGCATGTCTTGAACGCATTGAAGTTAAATCGCTGCTGTCTCAGCAGTTCACTCGTCTTGCTCTTGTCCGCGGTAATATGGATTGGCTCCATGTACTCTTGTTCATCAGTGAGATGATCAAACTCCTGATTTGTAGCGGTAGGTGTTGGCGGTGGTCTTGAGCTCGGACGTGAACTAGTAGCGGCTCGTTGGGCTCCCGGAGTCTGGGAGCCTTCGGCCCGCAAGCCCCCACTTGGTACAGGGGTCAGTTGTCTCATCCTCAGTTCATTCTTCATGGAGACCATTATATTCATAGTTTCTTCATATAAGCTCTTGGTTTTGGTGTAGACGTCTTCCTTGAAGTAGTCGAAATCCTGGTTATCAGATAAACACAGGATGTCATGATTAACTCGAAATTCAATCCAGTGCGCATCTAGAGTACTGATGCGGTTCTCAAGGTACTCCAAAGTCTTGCGAGATGCTCCATCCTTCTTAAAGTTGACACAGGTCGACTTGATGTTCTCGAAGGTGGTGCATTGTTTACTGATGATTTTTTCTATCATGGTTAGTTGGTAAGTTCTAGTACTCAGTTAAGTAGTTCTGCGGCTCTTCTACACCCTGGTTGTAGGCCACAGGTGTCAGTTGTTTCCTTCAGTTATACTATTTCTTTCCTTGAAGTAGTATTAGCTTTCGATTCCCCGCTTGGATCCAGTAAGCGTGGTGACTCGGTTGTAGTTGTATAGTTTTGTTTGTAGAACTTCGATAGTGGCTCTTGTATGCCTAAGTCGTCAGTGGACTTCAGTTGATAGCTCCAGTCAGCCGTTGGTTCGTTGTCCTGCCTCAGCGTGCACACTCGCTCCTGGTATGTGCGTCTCGTCTCAATACGTCAGGTGATTTCTGCTTGTAGAAGGCCTGAGTACCGATTCGCTACCACGCTTTTTACACAACACTGATCGACAGGTGTCGAAGGACCAAAACACATGTATGAGCCCTTGGCTTCTCACACCGTGTATTAATACGGTTTCCCCGTGTTTACTAAGGCCCGTATAAGTAATCAATCAAAGTGTCAGTTGAGGTAATAGAAATAGTTGTTTATTACAATAAGAATAAAATACACTTTAGAATGACTGCCGTGGCTTAGTCTCAGCCTGTCCGGCCAGTTTAGGTCAGTATATAAAATAAAGACATAATGAAATAAATGTAACACTATTTATAATAAGTAAAACTGCTTATCTAAGTGTTGTGCGGGTGTTGACCCGTAACATGTACACACTATTTATAATAAGTAAAACTGCTTATCTAAGTGTTGTGCGGGTGTTGACCCGTACATGCACTGTATCAATTCTCTACAGCTACGCTAAATATACATCAGGAGTACATATGCAACTCTTTAGTCACGTAGGCCACATTGTATAGGTATTTCACATCATAATACTCGTACTATCTGAAGGTCATGCCAGTTGATCCTTGGCTAACAAGCTTGGTGTAGGTTATGTACCTATCTACCTAGTTTAATAAATAAGAAATGTGGCGGGACATTTAACATACGGTCATCTGATCCCAAACCAGGAGTTTGTCAGGATAGAGGAACCACTTTGAATATTAGACCTTATGTGTACAAAAGTATCAGTCCAAGTGGCCCACCGTCCTAAATGGTGGCATACTTTTGCATGTTTTCTTAAATTATTAGGTGCCAACTACTTAACAAAGGTACCAACTTTTACAATGTAAAAATAGTGCTACCAGTATTTCTTAAGTGAACATAACATAATAAGGTATTCAAAGTGGTTCCACCATCCAAACACACTTCCGAACTAGAATACTCCGGGTACCAGAGGCTGATGTACTTACGTAAATAAATACATAGATAAATGAAGCACAAATCAAAATACTTCAGCTTATCACTGAAGCTTTTTTTAAACAGGGACAAGGCCTCTACCAACCAAGCCCTACCTATCTCTCGGCGTACGGGCCATTCTCTAGACACGTGAGCGTCTACTTGAATTTGCCTCTTTTCAACGCAATTTTTTCTTGATTTCATTAAAATATATTATTATTACGGATTGTCGGACAATTGGCTGTACAATTCATATGAAGCTATTCAAATCTGCTGGTCCCGACAGTGGAAATCCGGCCTTACACTATATTAAGCGATTATATTGTGTCATTTTATTAATTGGTACCTATAGTTTTAAGTTAAAAGATCTATGATACCACCAGGTATTTGGCCAAGGGTCCCGAGGGTTTGAAATCAGCACTTCAAGGTTGAGAACAAGAGAACTTGGGACAAATAATAGCAGATCGAATTCTGGACCACTTCTGGAAGCATGGTATCGCCTTTTCCCGTCGCGCTTTCTTTCTCTCTCTTCAATGTTGCGGGAAAGAGAATGCGTTAGACGACTCACAAGCAAATTTAATGCATTTTATTCCAGATAACTTTAAGAATATAAAAAAAAAATATGTTAGCTTTATTTTTGTCCCCAAATTTATAGAAGAACCACACCGCGTTATATTTAGATGACTATGCTCTGCTCATATTATGCCAAACAATGTTCTATGCAGTTATGACGTCACTCCCAGCCGAACAATTACTGGATTGTTTAGGCTTTCAGCATAATGGAATTATTTATGAGGGAGATTATTTGAGGCATTATTTCTGTTACTGCAATATACATTATTAAGCTTTGCTTGGTAACTCAGAAAATAAAGTGTTTTGGTAATATAAATCTCTAGTAACAGGAAAGTCAGGGATAGGTTTTTGAATCATTTATTTAAAGAATAAAAAGACAAATAATAGCAGGTTTTGCAGGCAAAGGTGAAATAGCACGTTAAATCTTAAAAACTGCGTATACACCCTCATTTTTATTATGATTATGTTTGTTCTTTAATTTTCCCAGAATATAACATCATGTATATCAGAAGAACTAAACGGTATATAAAGGCTGTGGGCTCCAAGATCCTGTACTTTGGAAGGAACAGCAATCTGCACGGTTTCCGTTACGTCATGAAGAAGAATGCTCATCCGTTTTCAAGGTAAGTACAGACTAATATTTCTAAATAGGAAAGCTTTCCTTGTTCTTAAATTGTATACAATCAGAAACAATTTTTTTTATCACTATGAACAAGCGTTTGATCACAATTCTGCCTGATGTTAAGCAGCGATTGCTCTAGATGGAGCACACTTGTTCATTAGGTACCTATTCACCCGCAACTTGAAGACCTTCAGACTACTGCGCAGGAAACACAGACTCCGGCAAGTCATTCCATATCCTGGCGGTTCGCACTATGAAAGTAGACATGTTAATGTAAATCCACCTGGTATGGATGACGTTATGCCGTTCTCCTGGTTGTCCTATTGTGAAAACAATTTGACCGATTTGAAAAAAAAAGGCGAATAGGTATATCACCCAGACATGCAGAACAAATTATTTAGATCATCACTGAAGCGGAGAAGGAGGAGTTATTCAAGTATCGAACTTGCGTTGAGTAGTTCGTGGCTACTCAACTACATCTTCGTGTCAAATTTATCCCAGCTATGTCCTTTCTTAACACTTTCGCTGTCACTCGACTTAAGACAATAGACATTTTATTGTTATCAGCACGTCAATTTTGTTTACGAATTAGTATACTTCTCAGTGATACACACATCAAAAGGGTCTTAGAGGGATCAAGTACTGGGATCAAGTACAAGGGAAAAACTGAATTCATTCATAATTTATTCAAAATGTGGTGCGTCGGGTCCTCGTTCTTCAGTCGCACACCATCAACGTATGAAGCCTGTTAAGCTTTATGTGTTATTTGTGCTGTAACCCAGCGATTAGCAAACTGACCGTGAAGTGAATAAGTATTAAATTGTTCTAGAATCTTCTGGATCGCCGTGCTGCTCGCATCGGCGTACTGTGTGTACGTGTTCCTACAGCCGGTGCTGCAGTTGCAATCGGCGGTCAGCTTCACGCCGGACACCCTGTACCTAGACTGGCAGACCGCCTTCCCAGCCGTCTCCGTGTGCGAGTCGCCTGATACCATGGATGCGATGCAGAAGCGGTTGATTGCTTTATATCGTATGTATTAAATAATTTCGACAAACATCCGTGTTGATATCTGATGATATACGCAAGATGTCTGGCAGAAGCTGGATGCGAGAAGCCGAAAACAGATCACAGTGGCGTGCAATTGGAGAGGCCTATGTCCAGCAATGGACAAGTATGGGCTGATGATGATTCGTGTTAATCTGAGCCGTGTGGTTGACGGCGAATAGAATACATGTGTCACCACCCCAGCCAAACTTTTCCCGCTATGGGGGTCGTAAGAGACGACCGAGGGAACCCTCCAGAGGACGGGCAGCAGCGCTCTCTGTGAGTTAAACCACAACACCACTGCGATCGCCAACCCGCCTGCCCAGCGTGGCGATTATGGGCATTTACCTCCAATCAATGAGCACAAAAAGGCCACG
This sequence comes from Conopomorpha cramerella, assembly GCA_012932125.1. Classification (NCBI taxonomy): domain Eukaryota; kingdom Metazoa; phylum Arthropoda; class Insecta; order Lepidoptera; family Gracillariidae; genus Conopomorpha; species Conopomorpha cramerella. The sequence continues at coordinate 21,435 of SJJU01000664.1, read as the reverse complement.
GCCCCCAGTTCCCGGCGGCTCCGCTATTCCTGGTCACGGTGGCGACCACGGTAACGGCGGAGCAGGGGGTGCGAAGAATCTCCGGGTTATGGGAGGCCACCACAAACAACTGACCCTGGCGACGTACAACGGACGCACGCTACGGCTTGACTCGCATCTGGCGCAACTCGAGGTGGAACTTGGGAAAATTAGGTGGCACATATTGGGGCTAAGCGAAGTCCGAAGAGAGGGAGAGGACACCATTACCCTCAAATCGGGCCACCTAATGTACTTCCGCGAGGGAGACCAACAATCCCAAGGCGGCGTTGGGTTTCTTGTGAATAAGTCCCTGTGTAACAACGTTGTGGAAGTGTCTAGTGTGTCCAACAGGGTAGCATACCTTGTCATAAAACTTACCGAGAGGTATAGTCTCAAAGTGGTACAAGTGTATGCACCGACCTCGACACACCCGGACGATGAGGTGGAGAACCTGTTCGATGATATATCGAGGGCCCTCCACTCCACTACTAAGACGCATTACAGCGTTGTTATGGGGGACTTTAACGCTAAAGTGGGAGTACAGAATTGCAACGAATCGGCAGTAGGATCCCATGGATTTGGAACAAGGAATCATAGGGGGCAAATGCTAGTAAACTTCCTCGAACGAGAGGGGCTATTTCTGATGAACTCATGGTTTAAGAAAAAGCCCCAAAGGAAGTGGACCTGGCAAAGCCCCGATACTATGACTAAAAATGAGATCGATTTCATCATGACGAACAAAAAGCACATATTCAGAGACGTCTCTGTGATCAACAGGTTTAATACCGGTAGCGATCACCGACTAGTCAGAGGCTCTCTGAATATCAACCTTAAGGCTGAACGTGTCCGTCTGATGAAAGCCAGGCTCCAACCAACCATGCTCCAAACCATAATGGGATCCGAAGCTTTCCAGCTAAGTTTGGAGAACCGATTCGTTGCCGTGGAAACCACAGCAGACGTGAACAAGAACCTCGAAAATGTGACTCGGGTCCTCAGGGAAGAGGGTACGAGATTTTGTGAAATGCAGCGTAAGGGCAGTAAGTCAAAGCTTTCCGGGGAGACTTTACGGCTGATGAAGGAACGACGTGAAAATCCGCCCGTCACTTCGACCGCAAGGCGGGCTCTAAACCAAGAGATTAGTAAGCACGTGCGGCACGACCTCCGACGCTACAATACTCTTTCAATAGAAAGAGCGATTGAGCAGAATCGGGGGTCAAAAGTGTTCGTACAATCTCTTGGAAGAAGCCACCTTGCGAAATTGACCACAGCAAGTGGAGAAGTCGTCACTTCGAAGCCGTCAGTCCTTTCGGAGGTTGAAGACTTCTATGGCCGGTTGTACGCATCGCATGCATCTCGTCCTGATCCCGAAAATGGGGACTCTAGAGCCACATTGACACGCCACTTCACCGAAGACCTGCCAGAAGTCAGTACTGGCGAAATTGAGATCGCTCTTAGACAGCTCAAAAACGGAAAAGCTCCAGGAGAGGATGGCGTTACAACCGAACTATTAAAGGCTGGAGGTAAACCGATATTGAGGGAGCTCCAAAAGCTTTTTAACGCTGTCCTGTTCGAAGGAAGAACTCCGGAGGCGTGGAGTAGAAGTGTGGTCGTCCTGTTCTTCAAAAAGGGAGACAAAACCCTGTTGAAGAACTATCGACCCATTTCTCTTCTAAGCCACGTCTACAAGCTGTTCTCAAGAGTGATCACAAACCGTCTTGCGCGAAGACTCGACGAATTTCAACCTCCGGAGCAGGCTGGATTTCGGAGCGGTTATGGCACCATAGACCACATCCACACAGTGCGGCAGATCATAGAAAAAACTGAAGAATATAATCTGCCCCTGTGTCTAGCATTCGTGGACTATGAGAAGGCCTTTGACTCGGTTGAGATCTGGTCCGTTCTGGAGTCTCTGCAGCGTTGCCAAGTTGACTGGCGATACATCCAAGTGATAAGATGCCTCTACGAGGCTGCCACCATGTCCGTCCAAGTACAAAATCAGCAGACACGTCCCATACCATTGCATCGAGGAGTGAGACAAGGGGATGTTATTTCCCCGAAATTGTTCACAAATGCAATGGAGGATATGTTCAAGACGCTGCATTGGAAAGGACGTGGCATCAACATCAATGGCGAGCACATCTCTCACTTGCGATTTGCAGACGACATCGTCATCATGGCAGAAACGCTGCAGGACCTTCAACTGATGCTGAATGACCTAGCTGATTCTTCTCTACGGATCGGCCTACGGATGAACTTGGATAAAACCAAGGTCATGTTCAATGAACATGTTCTACCGGAACCGATTTCAGTACACGGCACCGTTCTCGAAGTTGTTCAAAAATATGTATACCTTGGGCAGACATTGCAGTTGGGTAGAAACAACTTCGAGGACGAGGTAAACAGAAGAATTCAGCTGGGTTGGGCAGCATTTGGGAAGTTACGTCGAGTATTAACATCAGCGATCCCACAGTGCCTGAAGACAAAAGTCTTCAATCAGTGTGTCCTACCTGTAATGACATACGGAGCTGAGACGTGGACACTGACGGCACGGCTGGCCCACAAGCTCAAAGTCGCACAGCGTGCTATGGAAAGGGCTATGCTCGGCGTTTCTCTGAAGGATCGAATCAGAAATGAAGTGATCCGACAGAGAACCAAAGTCATCGACATAGCTCATCGTTTTAGCAAGCTGAAGTGGCAGTGGGCCGGCCATATTTGCCGTAGAACCGATGACCGTTGGGGAAAACGAGTTCTCGAGTGGAGACCGCGTCTCGGCAAACGGAGTGTAGGACGCCCTCAGGCAAGGTGGACTGATGATATACGCAAGATGGCTGGCAGAAGCTGGATGCGAGAAGCCGAAAACAGATCACAGTGGCGTGCAATTGGAGAGGCCTATGTCCAGCAGTGGACAGGTATGGGCTGATGATGATGATGATGATGATGAATCTGGGACTTGATCAATAATTACCTATTGAGCGACGTGAAAGGTCTAAGGGTGTTTTATAGTCGGTCGGCGTCATGAAAGAATAAAATACTAATAAGTCAATGGGGAATATTCGTTGATGTTTTTCTGACAGATTTTCGGGCTTAGAACTGTCATTACTGTCAAACTTTGTCATACTTTCCAAACAAAGCTTGACAGTAATGACAGTTCTTAGTCCGAAAATCTGTCAGAAAAACGTTACAGAAAATTCCCCATCGACATGTCTAGCCTAGACTGGTAGTGTTGTACAATATTGACAAGATTCGATTTATTTTAGAAACGATTTATAAGTGTGATGTTGGTAGATAGATACCATCAATTATAGTCTTCGTAAATGTTTTATGGACAGTGAATACAAACAATGTTTCGACACAACGAAACTTTTTGTTAGCCGTGCATAGTAATTGCAGCAGAACCTATTATTTTTTTTTACATCTAACTGCCTAATCGAAACGATGCAACTTCGATTCATGAACAACAATGTAACTCATGTTTTTTTTAAATAAGCACGTTAATACAAAAAACATGTGGTTCTATTCGCCGTATGGTGATGGCGAATAATCCTAGGGCTGCTAGTCTAGTTGGGCTGGGGTGGTAACACATGAGTGTCACTTTTCCCGCCTTGGGGATCGTAAAAGGCAACCGAGGGATTTCTCCAGAGGACGACAGAGTTAAACCATAACACCACTGGGATCGCCAACCCGCCTGCCAAGCGTGGCAACTAAAAATACCAATATTTACCCTCAATTGATTATGGAAATCATTGGGGGAGGCCCTCGTCTACAAATAAAGCTAGAATTTTATTTAAAATCGAATAAAATTAACTGAATTACTGAGACAAGACCTATTCTGAGTACAAAAGTCTTTGGGTCTTTATAACCAATAGCTACACAGAATTTGTTAATATTTTGTGTGATCTGTGACGTAAATATTAAAAAAAAAACACGCCAATAGATATTAATTTATGAAGGCTTGGATAGGAATGAATGTCACGAACACTAGATAAGTTTTCCTCCTCTCAGCCGAAATAATGGAGCCACTGACAGCACTGCAAAGGAAGCAAGTGTCCGACATAATGTACGGAGGTGGTTACTGCAACGTACCCCAGGACTGCCCGCCCTGCGGCGAGGGCGGTCTGCCCTGTGATATACCTTGGAGGAAGTTTGCTGAAACGGTATAAACAAGTTTCATAACAAGTGTTGTCTTTTACCTTCGACTTCAAAAATGTAGGAGGTTCTCAAGTTTTTCATTGTTTTTTTTTATAACACCTCAGAACTTTTCACTGGATGAACTGATTTTGGTAGTTCTTTTTTATTTAAAACCTATTGCTTCAAATGTAGTATAATGTTATAATTCTGACAATGACTTCCATATATATGGTGGAATTTTGTAATGCCACCTGAAGTTGAAGAGTAAGTACTTAATACTGTAGATAGAAGATTTTAGTCAAGGAAAGATTTCATCCTTTATTTCTGAAAAGAGAGAAAACTGCGATCTACATTTTTTTAAATTCACATGTTGCACCCTGTATTCAAACCGGATAAAATCTGTGAAAGTTGCGCCTACTTTTATTGCATCGATATTTTTTTTTTTGTGTTGTGTGTCTCTGCAGGGCCCTGTTGTGTCCAGTATCACTGCGACCATTTGCTTATCTATTGTGATCGCCACCTGGTTAATCCTTTAGAGTTCAGTATCAATTTTGAGCGCCTTTACAAAAGTAGGTACTTTTTTGATACTGAGATTCATCACCTCGTCCGATGAAAATATATGTTTTCCCAGATGTGTGGATCGTTTGTGCATCAGGGGTCCGCTCACTCAGAAGGTGTATGGGACTTTCTTCACTCTCATTGCAGAAGAGACACATGTTTGTGTTTCGGATGCCCATTTTGCACATGTGCTTGTTTAAACAGCATCAATCAATTAGGGTCAATTATAAGGATGAAATCTCTCTATCAAACTTAATCTCTTCTATCTACAGTATTAAGAGTACTTCTCCTACAGATGGCATTACAAAATTCCACCCTGTATGCAAGACTTTAAGTATTTGTTTGCTTATTAACTACTTACTAACAAATTATTTGTTATGTCTGTACAACTGAGAAATCCGGCAATCTCCACTTATTGGCAAAATTAAACCAGCTATATTACCTTCTAACAAAATGTCAGATTGAAAAAATGCCAGTATCCTATAGAAAAAAACCGAAAAATTAAGAATTCATGCACAACGCGTCTAAACCCAGTACTACGCCCTAAATGGAATAATTGTTTTTACTTCTTTTAAGTCGAAATTCAGCCGAAGTGGAGATTTCCAGGTTTGGTTTTATATGCCCCAATTGAAACATTTTAATACGCTAGCAGATGTTCATTCGTCTATTTCAGGGTCGGCTGACTTGCGAGAAGTTCTTAATAAACTGTCGTTTCTTCGATAAGGAGTTCCCCTGCTGTGAACTTTTCAGGCCCACTGATTCCGTCGAGGGCGTCTGCTTCACTTTCAATGGTATACTTAGCCCGTGAGTTAACGTTATTGCATTTTATTATTAACTTTAAAGTACACTAACCGCCATACTAATGACAAAACTTAGGTAGGTATACAATGTGTAACATACTCCAGTGTGCTTTTGACATTTCCTTGTGGAATTGCAATATTGTATTTATGTCTGATGCCCGATCCATACTCTCGAGCGACAACTTCCAAGATCGGTGTACATTGCGTTTTAAAAAGAGATGCTTTGACTCAGTCACTGAATGTAAAGAACAATGTACTTCGTTCTCGGGGGTTCTCGCTCGAAAATGTGGATCATCATGACAGTGGTATAGTTAATAGCAGCTTTCGTATGACTTTGACTACTTTATTTACTGGTCTATGTCCTCATATCCTGGCATTGTATTATTTTCAGGTAGGTATTGATGAACAGATTTCCTTGATCCATAATTACTATGACTGAGTAAGTAGGTAACATATTATGTTGTTGTTCACGACAGGGAAATCTTCAAATACGTAATAAACAGTTTTTTTTTATTTCAGTGGCGAAGAAAACAATTTATTCAAAATGAACAGGACGACTGGGCCTACAGAACTCTCATTTACTATTAATGGACCCGCCAAAGTTAGTATTTTTATGTACTTACTTAGATAATATGTTGACTTGTAAGCTTTTTTATTTATGTTTGAAAATGTGCATACCCAAATTATTACTTTTTTAAATGTATTAAGGTTTTTTTTATGACTATGAACAAGCGTTAGACCACCAACCTGCCTGATGTTAAGCAGCGATGTGGTCTACGATGCAGCACACTTGTTTATTAGGTACCTATTCACTCGCGACTTGAAGACCTTCAGACTTCGGCAAGTCATTCCACATCCTGGCAGTTCGCACTATGAACGTAGACGCAAACCGTTTGGTTCGCGTAAATGGTAAATCCACCTGGTATGGATGACGTTTTGCCGTTCTCCTGGTTGTCCTATTGTAAAAACGCGATGACGGTATTAGGTTATGCAACTAGGTGATAGGTAGGAGGGTATTAGGTTATGCAACTAGATACATGACGTATAGCTACTTATTAGAGGCGATCGTCCTCTCAATAAATGAGAGACCTTAAATAAGGCTGTGATTTATAAACAGAACTTTTATTGTTCTTTGTGGAAAACTTGTTAAAGGTCTGACATCATACAATAAAGTGACAAATTCTAAGCAAGATTTTGACAGCAAAATCTAAGTTCGATCTATAAATTTCTACTTCGTGAGACCTCTGTAATAGGGAATTTTCTTTGACGTTAATCTGACAGGATTTCGGGTGGAGTAGGGCCATTACTGTTAAACATTGTTTGGAAAGTATGACAGTAATGACAGTTCTCCGCCCGAAAATCTGTCAGAAAAACGTCAATGAAAATTCACCATTCTAATTCCAACTTATGCTATTTACATCACAACTTGCTTAGAAAATATGACATTAATGAGAAAATTAATGGAACCAACATCTGTCAAGTGAACGTCCTGGAATATTCCCCTTTCATATTTTGTTTCATTTACTCATCCCTCCAGGTTATGATCCACACGTCAGAAGAGCCTTTCACGAAGTACAGCACGACACCAGTGACTCAGTTGACTCGAGGATTCCTGTACGAAGCGTTGTTCTCAGTGGTGGAGCTGGAGGGCGACGCAGCCTTCCGCGGCGAGAGTATCGATGTCCGAGAGTGCCGGTATCCACACGAGCTGATGCAAGATGAAATGCATACATATCCCGTGAGTTTCACCATGACTATGAAAGAATGTCTTTTCTTGAGTTCTGTCCAAAAGTTTGGATCGGAGTTGCGCGACTTATTCTGCCTGCGCTGCATTATTATTCCATTAGAATCCTATTGGTTGTTCTCCCATAAAACTTGGTCCGTAGTGTCGGCGACTTGTATCCTTTTTTTCTGCCCTGCATTAAACGTAAAAATAAGACCCTGATCTGCGTATTCAAATTATACAGAATCTAAGTTATCAATAATTTCTTACAGATTTGGAATCGCCTTTTAGAATCTGACATCTGTCGCCAAAATCGACGACTTTCACAGATCGTTCACAGTTATTTTGACCTTTGACAGACGTCATTATATATGCCAAACCGCGGCTTCTGGCTATAACAGCCAGAGGCAAACTGTGAACGGACTGGCTGCTCGACTGTACTTAAAATGATTTTCCCTTTGTATTTAGGTTTATTCATTCGCTGCCTGCAAAATAGCCCGAGAGACAGAGGACGCTTACAACATATGCGGCTGCGTACATCCCATACGAGATCCGTCATGTAAGTCACACGCAGTAGGTACAGTCGGGCATAATCATAATCTGCTATCTAAGGTTGACTCATGTGAATGTCATAATAAGTCTTTAGGGTTCATTGTATGCTTGTCACAATATAAAAACTGTACTTTATTGGTGTTTTAGTGATACAGGAAGTGTCATCAAAAGTGATAGAGGACTTTCTTGGTCGACCGTATGTACTACATATTTAGGACGTGGTACAAAGTACAGATTTAGTGGTGGTTTTCTTCCCTATTTACGAAAATATGTGAAAAATCTTGAATATAGTACATAATGACTATCAAACTGTAAAGTCATCAAACCCTAGAGTTGTTCGCAGTCAAGTAGGTACTTATTTTTTCCGGAAATTCCCACCCAGGGGGGGGGGGCTAAATAGTGGCACAAATTGCCTTTTGGGAGATGACCACGAGTGAATGCGGAGGACTAAACCTAGCGGAGCTGACGTTCTAACCTACTGCTAAGGTAAAAACGTCTACTGTAAGTAGTTCCTCAAGTTTCTGACAAGGTCTGAATAATATACGGACCCAGATAAGTTCAGTCCATTCAACATTAAATTACGCTCTTCAATCAATAATTGAAACTTTTGAAATGGGTAGGTATTGTGAGCTGTTTGTTCTACATTACTGTTTTATACTAACTGTGCCAGATTAAATTTAACATTTTGTGTTTTACTGATTGACATAAGTAATTTAATTTTATTTCCAGACAAAGACAAGTACTGCAACATTTCTGGTATATATTGTCTCAACATTTTAACGAGTGAGTCATCAAATTATACAGATAAATTATAAGCTATCTTTTTAAATCACTTCAAAGAAGGATATTACTCAGTTAGACCATATATGTATACGCTTCTTTTATGTTTGTTCGCTTCTTCGATGTAGTATATGTAAGCATATAGTCCCTGGAGATTCACTGGCTCGCCAACAAACGCGTCACAAGTCACAACAGTAAGCAAGTCTGCTCTCGCCCGTGGCTCTCGCATAACGCCCCGTGCTACCTTGCGACTAGTGCGCTCGAGACAGTGCAATGTATTACTTATACGCATATACTACAGCCGATAATATCTTCATCGTTTATCAACCGATTTTGTTCATGTTTTTTGTTCGAAAGAAATTATTTCAAAAGTGGCCCCATGATAAGGAACTCAGGGTTTGCTGATGGGAAACCCGATGAATGGAGGCTAACTTTAAAAAAATCGAATGGGAAGGTGACTGGTATTGGTCGGATTCGGTTCTTTTAACCCAGTAGCACCTACTGTACTCGCAAACTGACAAGTTGATTTAAACCCTATCACTTGGTAATAAAAGTCAAAATAAATCAAAGAGTACCTAAGTATTCTTCTGGGCGTTTATGGGTTGATAACACGATATTACGGGCTGCATACATGAAAAAGATGACATGTCCCGTTCCGCAAGCGAAGTACTCTACTATATATGCAATGTTTGACGTTGTTACGTCAAACTAAGACAAGCTGAACCGACTTTACAGACAACAATTTTTTTCTTTAAAATTATGCTTAGCTACGTTTCGCATTTAGTGACTCTCTTTTTATCAACAGGAAAGTTGCAAAACGAGGGCTACGACCCAGAGGGTGTTTGTCTAACGTCCTGCATTGAAATGGAAATACAGTTTGTTGATTCATCATTGAAGAAAAAGTGAGTTGAATTTGTCTCTGGCCCTTGACTTTATTATACTGCGTGTAAATAGACCCGAGCAATGGTCTTACAAACATTGTTGGGCCCGTCACCATCCCGATAGAAAATGTCGCCAAAAAGGCAAAAAAAAAGTGTCTAAAATGTAAGCATTATCGCCATCGTCGTCATAGTAAAAGCTGTTCGTATTGACGAGTCCAACAACGTTAAGCAGACATTAGATTTAGTTTAGAATTTAGTTTTATCACAGTCTTGATTGTGATTGACGGATTTCCTATCGTCTAATATAGTGAATGATGTTTGAATTAGTATAAGGTAGACCTTAGACGCTCATGCAAGTGTCATTCAATTCCATCAGTCATGATTTATGTAATGACTACTAATACTAATTCAAACATCATTCACTATATTAGACGATAGGAAATCCGTCAATAACAATCATCACTGTGGTAAAACTGAGATCAAAACGTCTAATGTCTGCCTTAAAAGTTGTTCGTATTGACGAGTCCAACAACGTTACTAAGACCATTGCTCTGGGTCCATTTACACCCACCTATATGAAGCTTTTTCTTGTATAGTAAAGAGATATACACTACCATTGGCAAAGGTACTCGTGTGTGCAGAATTATGTAAACTAATGCAGACATGAAAGGAAGGTGCAGCATTTTAATATAAACATTGTTATTCACGGCTTTTGCGTACGGAACAGTTTTAGCGCTGTTGCCAAACATTTTCGCAAATAGCTCGGTGTAACTCATTTACACAGAAGATACTACTAGGTACCTTTAGTTTAGGTGAATCTTTGATAGAACTAAGTTATTGTACCTCAGTAATAAGCGCCTAACAAGCGTGTCAGCCTACTCCACATTGGGATTAAAAGATATGAAGTGTATTTATTATTTAAATTGTACCTGTATTTGTGATAATTATAATGGGGAATTTTCTTTGACGTTTTTCTGACAGATTTCTGGGCGAAGAACTGTCATTTCCACGTGTAATTAGCCAAATCGATCCCGCCGTTCTTGAGTTTTTGCGAGATTAATGAACGGCTATTCATTTTTGTATAATAGAAGATAGTGAAGTTAGGTCCTTGGGTAGCCGGTAGTAGAGACTCAAAAAAGTGATCAGGTTCAACAACCCGACCACTGGGCCTCAGTTCATATTCATATTCGTTTATTGCTCTCATGTTGTGGGTATGTCATACAGGTGTTATGTACAATAAGGGTAACAAACATGAACCCTGTTAGGGTATTGCAATTGACAATTACTTATATCTAAAGTGGACCTACTTATAACAAGAATATAAAAATATACTTAATACACTTCACGCCTTTAATCTCAAAGAGGGGTAGGCAGAGGCACTTGCTATAATATAATAATTTAAATACTTATATAAATCTCATCTATCTTATCTATCTTAGTTCTGAACCACGTGCCGACCTCCCTGCACGCAACTCAAGGCGGCGTTATCGCCCACACCAATGTTGGCGATTTAATACTGATTTAATGCACTAGGTACCTTACGAATTCCTCCGATAGTTTCAGACCTAATGATTCCGTACCATTTAAATAGTGAAACTATTTTGCAGGTATCCACCGCAGGAACCGAACGATGTCATAATTCGCATGGCGTACTTACCATCGCTTCGCTACAAGGTTACCTTGTTAAGGACCAATTTGGATTTAGTGGGTAAATTGAAATGATCTAAGTTATGTTAAACACTAGACGGAAGTCTGACTACCTCATACCAAGAACAACTGCAATTACTTGCAATACTAAACTTAGCATAAACGCTACGAAAAACTTGCGTCAGTGAAAGAGTAAAAGACACTTTCTGTCCCTTAATGTGAATCAGATCTATCTATCTAATCTATATATCTACAGTATGCTGTCAAATTGTAAAAGTTGTAAAAGTGACAGTTTTGGATCCACAAAAGCATTTTCCATACGTTTTGGTGGGAAAGAGACAGACTGAAGGTGGTACGCAGCTTGCGCGTCTAGTTTTGTTGGGTCTGAACTAAAGTCTGTTTTTTAATTCGACGAACCAATTTGAGAATACCTATTCACACACTTTTGTGCTCTGCTGCAATCAAGTTAGAGTATATTATACGCGATGACAATCTTTAAATGTTGGTATTCAGTTTTCAGTTTAACTTACATAGGAATAAATCATCATATTGTACGCATAGGAAATGTCAAATTAGTCCGTCACATTAAAAAATAGACTATAGCTACGCTCGGAAGATGTCGTTCGCTGTCGTTGTATGTCAGTGACGTTTTGGAGACTATGAGGAGGTTTCATTAAAAGAACAAATCAACAAAGAAGAGAGTAACCGAAGAGGAACGATCATAGAATAAATAATTGCATCTCTTTCGTTTTGAACTATCTTTGACAGATTGTTTTTTTAGAAAGCTCCTCTTTGGATACACTCCATTAAAAATTAACAAAATACTCGTAAATTCAAATTTTTCGGATATTGTTCTCGACTCAATCTTTATTTTATTATTTACATAATATAGGTCGAGGTTCAGTTTCGAGGGCTTCATTTTCTTGCATACAATAAAATTGTAACTGAAAATTTCTTGCATCGTGCAAAATATAAGGGTACGCTATTTTTCAAAGAATTGCGGACAGTGCTATCAATGCATTGCACAAACAGTGCATTGCAAACATTTCCATTTTATTTGAGTACCGGAAAATGGAGGCGTCTAAATGTGCATTTACTTATTCTCTACTCAAAGATTCAATGTCGCTTGTTAATTTATTTTGTTACAGTGACCATTGGCGGATTAGCGGGCCTATTCTTCGGGGCGTCAATTCTCAGCTTTGTTGAAATCTACTATCTCTTCCTTAGGATACCATAAGGAATCAACTCATGTCAATATCAAGGCGCAATAATTGGTGAACGTATTATGACTTTTAAACAAATTCTTTTTTTGTTTTTCATTTGTTACGTTATTTTGTGGTAGTGGATAATTAAACTGTCTTAAACGATATTTTTGTATGTTTTAGTATTTGGACTCAAACGTTGAATTTAGAGTTGGTTAGAGCTACTCTATATTCTAAATACTTTCAACTTTAGACTTTACTCAAGTAGCATAACTGAATGACAACGTATAGTTCCCTTTTAAAAAGGGTAATCTACAATTTCGTCTGTGAATTGTATTTGGATAAAGCACCAATAGATAGTAGTTGCTAGGCAATTCCTTACAACAAGATAGATCAATAGCTTCCACGCTATAGTAACGAGTGATGCGTGTACATTTTGTTTCCATGTATAAAGTTCTGTTATCAGTGTAAAAATTAAATAAATATGGGTAACACAGAAAGTAATGTTAATAGTGGAGTAAAGAAGCAGGCTGGGACCGCCACACAAAAACTCTATAAACTTGTTGATGTCAAAGGTAAAAAAGTTTTCTAAATATTTTGTAAGATATATATGAATTGATACGATTATATTTTAACGGATGGTTTTATTCCTCATATCGAGCAAATTTTACTAGGTATATGCATACTTAGGTATAGGATCATCGAACGGAAATGCACATTCAAAATTACCTCTCTATACAAAATTGAAGAATGGAATGAACTGTTAGTAGTTAGACATTTGGAGACAAAGTTTAAAAATATTTCCTCGAACAGATTCCGAGTCATTTAGATTATTTTATTAAAACAAAATGTAGGTAGACTGTTGGAGATGTACTGGAGAGTGGACAAACTTCTAGTACATTAAAATTTGCATGCTCCGCCTAACACGATTAGCTGATTCTCTTTTCTTTGTCCAAGTTGACCAAAACGAACGCACGGGACGACCCAGGTTTTGCACTTTTTACCTATTGGATTTGGCTAATGTGTACTGTACTGGATTTATAGTCGGCCATTCTGACCCTCGAACCGCTGATACCGAGTCAAGCAAGTGGTTAGCTAAACTGTTAGTATGGTAAGCCTGACGAGGTCATTTACCTGCCTCTCGGTGTAGGGGCCAATCTCTGGAGACGTACGCGTCTACTTGCTTTTGCCTCTTTTCAACGCACACGTTTTCTTGACTCCATACAAATTATCTTTGTCCATCCCTGTTTTGTTGCCAACTCTGTGCCTTCTGGGGCATGACGACCACATTACGGAGACTTCGCGTCGGGTCCTCGTCGTGTCTTCAGTCGTTAACAGACTTCTGACGAGGCCAAAGGTGCCTGGCTTGACAATGATTAGTTGCGATCTGGTTTTGTATACCTATAGTAGAAATTTAAACAGCACGTAACCTCCAGGCGGCGGTCTCCTGGTGGATATGATGAAGCGAGCTGTTCAGACCAAACAGTATGCGGAGATAGACCATGCTATCAAAACCAAAGTAGAACCGTTTCTGTACAACCAGGGTCGTGGAAGGTACATACCGATATCCCATCTCGTGTTGAACAGGAACAAAGAACGGGCAAGGCATAAATTGGTAAGTTATTGGCTAGAATAATACTAAACTATAACACTTGGTAGAATATGACAGTCATGATCCAATCCCTAGAAGCATGGGCTCCTGATTGAGGACTTCGCAAACATGAAGTCTTTCAGAACGATTCGCATAGGTATGCGGCGAGACTATCTCGAGGTTTCGTACGTACTCTCAAGATAGTCTCTTAAGGCGTCATATCTTTCTGTTACCAAATTACAATAGTATACATATTAGCTTCTTGAGTTAGTGACGGGGTGGACACAATTTACAGCTTTGTATAATGCATTTAATAACGCGACTAAACCGTTTGCAGAGAACGTCGCTAGTTACAAAAAAGAAAAATGCTTAAGTACTTACTAGTATACTTTAACGCTGCTTGCTTCTTTGCTTCTGGCATGAAAATTTGGTATCTATACATGAACGAAAAGTGAGCTATTAGGTACACACACCGGAGACATGGAAATATTTCAGTTAAGATTTCTATAACAACATGTAATTTAATTCACGCAATACTATTTTATTAATGAACTTTAGTTGAATTTTACTTTTTAATCTATCTCTCCGCACCTTCTTCTTAGTGTATTTCTTTACACTGCCTATCTTTTCAACTTCTTGCCTCACTTTTCATGAGCTGGTCGTTCTAGGCCCGTATCCTAAACGAAAAATAAAGGCTTATGTAGTACCTGAGGCGGATTTGTCTCTTTTTGACACTTACTATTAGATCCAGACAAAGCATATTATAACTTATCTGGGTAGTGCTGGGTTTCAGAACCTTTAGTGAATGTCATTACAGCTTCCTCCGCTGCGGGGTATGGAAAACCCTGACGAGGAATTCGATGTGGAGAAAGATTGGCCGGAAGTGACGCAGGAAGAATATGATGCCAATCCCTCCGCCTATCGTGAGCTCTGCTGGGATTTGAAGGTAGGGTTTCATTTAAAATTCTGAATATTCTGTTAAAAGGGCGTGTGAAAAATAATCTGTCATAAATATGTGACACACGTGCTAGTCATTTGTATTTGTTAGCGGCATGCTTTTAGAGGGACTGCCTTCAATTAACACTGTGCTGTCAATTAACAAAGCATTGAGTGGTAACAATCTTACGGACGATTACGGTAAAGGCTCTAAAAGCATGTAACTAACGACCACGTGTGTTTAGTTGATTCAACTGAATCAAAATTTTTTATGCTCTGTTAAGATTGAACTGTATCGATTCTCGGATATACTTGTTTTTTTAATTTTTCGAGCGTCTGTGATCCAGTTGGTCGGATACTTGACTTGTGAGGTCGCGGGTTCGAGTCCGGCTACTGGACGTGTACCAATGGGACTCTTTTTCAGAGCCTATGTACGCAACGCAACGCTTGTACGGTGAAGGACAACATCGTGATGAAACCCGCACACAACAAGGTGTGTGAACCCTATAACGGCGATGGGCTCACGCCCTGTCACGTTGGGTTTAATACGCTTGGTGAACCGTGGGCATTTGCTTAAGCAAGTGCCTCTGCCTACCCCGCTTTGGAATTAAAAGGCCTGAAGTGAAGTGTATTGTTTTGTTATTAAATGTTATTATGATATCCACCTTACTGAAATGACTATAAACCTGTATATCTGAAAATAAAATAACCTTTCTATGCAGGAGCGTGGCGCTGTGGGTGAGACGATCATGCACATGTGTTATCTGAACGCGACATCGTTGCTGGCGGACCTGGCTAAGAGGCTACTCCGCTTCTACCCCAAGCTCATTCTGGATATCTACATGAGTGACGAGTATTATGGTAAGCACGTGCTGAAACGCAAGGATCTTCTTCGAGAGTCTTCGCTGGAGAAACGCGATGCATACATATCGCACATCCTCTAAAAAACTATCATAACATAAAACAAGCGATTTTGAGAAAACACAATTTTAAGTTATTTATTTCCCTGTTCAAAGTCGCTCAGAATCAAACAGTCACAAGTGCCCTCTAGCCGCGAATTTTTGAATTACGATTATATGGATTTTTTTGTGTTGTGACAGTTTTTTAGACAATGTGCGATATATCATGTACATATGTACACTCTTCAAGTTGTCTCGCAGAGGGTAGACACAGATTACATTCATATTCCTAAATCTTTCCATACATAATCTCCGTTTAGGTCCCTTTTTCGAAGATCCTTTGAAAAATCTGTCCCGCTCTTTAGGGATGCGGGTTGTTAGACAGAGAAATAAATGCGCTGCTAGATAGTATCTCGGAATAACTAGCGGAATCAGGGATATTATAAAGGATAGTATTTAAACGTGCATCAAAAATGTCTAACCTAACCTAACTAAAATAATAAACTGTACATCAAAATTACTAACTTGCACACCTAATTGCCATTCTGATGATAACTTTGGCTTTTTAGGTGTGCAATTTAGTAATTTTAGGTGTGCAAGTTAGTAATTTTGATGTACAGTTTATTATTTTCCTATTAGGAAAGGCCTAGTACCTACTGCTTAATATGCAAATTATTTTTTCTGAATTGTTTCGTTTTCGGAAAAGTATCGGTTTCGGCGACATATCAATATTTATTCATAAATAGACTAAAAGTAAAGAGGATTTTTAAGTATAAATACCCTACTTTGTTAATTGAAACGCCCTATCTACTAGCGCCCTATATACGTACTTATCATGGCACGTTTGGTGTGCAACTTTTATGTAAACGCCTACAAAGGTTTCAGGTTACCCCACGAAAGGCATTTATATCGTGCTGTTGTGAGGAATTAGCACTACTTAAAACATTCAAACGTGCTCGTGAACGTCTCCTGAGGCTCGGGTGGTGGTGGATTTGATCTTTATTTAAAACCTCACGGACCTCTAAGTTTAGTGATGTTCCGCGGTATGTAGGTATGTCCAAGTTCTCTCGAAATCACTGATAGCGCCGCAACAGCCACCCGCAACACAAATGTACAAATTCTGATAATGAATACATAAATTTAATAAATAAAATAACAGCTTTTACCTTTAAAAAAAATCTTCGTTGCCAGCGAAAAATTTACATTTCAGGGTTAAAATCCCACTGCAGTAATACATTTTCATTAGTTCTTGTTGTATAGCAATTAGATAAAGCGGCCGATAAAAGTTCGACCCTACCGTGTTGAGCGCTCGTTTATCTAAATTTTTACTGTTTTAATTGAATATATGTACGTGATGTTTTGTTAATGATGGATAACTTTGCATAGAATTATATAAAATAGAGCTACAGTTGGCCTTGAATCTGGTCTAACACCATTAGGTTGAAACTCATATATAAATGTTATTAGACATTAAGGCCCATTCAGTTGTCACATAATAAATACGCTTCACACTTTACGCCTTTTAATCCCAAAGCGGGGTAGGCAGATTCACTTGCTGAGCAAATGCCCACGATTCATCAAGCGTATTTAACCCAACGTTACAGGGGGTGAGCCCATCGCCGTTATAGGGTTCACACACCTTGTGATGTGCGGGTTTCATCACGATGTTGTCCTTCACCGTACAAGCGTTGCATTTCGTACATAGGCTCTGAAAAAGAGTCCCATTGGTACATGTCCAGTAGCCGGACTCGAACCCGCGATTGTCACATAAAACTTCCACTATCTAATAGAGGTCAACTAAGTTGTTGAATAGAGCAGGTGCAGCACTGCCTTAAAGACAAAGTCAGGATCACTGTTCACTATTTTGACCCTACAGTCGACTTAAGTACCTAACTCTATTGTTTTTCAGGTGAGAGCGTCCTTCACATGATAATAGTGAACGAGGACCCGACAACAGTGAAGTTCCTGTTGGACGTAGGCGCAGACTATCATGAGAGATGCTTCGGCAACTTCATGTGCCCGGAAGACCAGAAGGCCTCGAGGTCTGATTCCCAGGACCACGAGTACGTCAACGTGCAACCTCTTACTAACTATAGCGGGTGAGTTGTGGGTGGAACGAACTCGAGAAAATTTACTTTGACTCCAAATATTTTAAATAGGTTTTTACTTAATTTTTCCTCATATGGAAACTTCACATTGTAAGTGTTACAATTTAAAAAAAACCCCAATTTTAGATGTTCGTGTCGTGCACTTTCATTTGATAGCCCACTTGAACATTTTGTAAAATATCGACATTTTATTCCCACTTTCAACCCCCATAAGTTTTGAACAAATTATGTAATTGTCATTTGATAAGCGTGAACCACAGATTTTAAATATACTTGTCGTGCCCTTTCATTAGTTACGCCACTTAGACACAGACTCAAGTTACATTTTTCATCCCTACTACTAATACTTTCAACCCCCATCAGTGGGTGAACGGATATCGCTCAAACATATCGTCATCGAATCAGCTTTCAAACAATAAAAACTTTATTGTAAAAGCTCTATTATTTCGAGAGTTATGATGAGATACTCTTCTTTTTGCGTGGGGGGTTAAAAATATAAATATTTTTTAGACGATTGTAGGATCCTATCTATGCAGTAAGGAACAAAAATGGAATATCTTATGTTTTTCTCTTGATATTTTTGTCTAGTTTTATCATGCCTACAAGAACGTCTTGTATTGCAAAGTCCGGTACCTATTTGATCTGAGTCGCCACGTCATATCATATTTTTCTTTCCTCCCTGTACCAACATACTTCTTATCCAGCTACGTGTATTGGGGCGAATATCCGCTATCGTTCGCGGCGTGCCTCGGCCAGGAGGAGTGCTACCGGCTAATATTGGCACGCGGCGCTGACCCGGATAAACAGGATACGAATGGGAATACCGTACTGCACATGCTGGTCATTTATGAGAAAATTGTAAGTACGATTGGGATTAGTGATGACACCTGCCTCTAGATTCTAGGACATGGTTTCGGATTCTCGTCTCCGCAATATGATTTGGAGGATGCTATGGTATAGATAGCACACATTCAGGCGTTCGCAACAAATATCTCAGCTGTAGTGCATTTATTATTGTCTCTGTATGTATCTGCTGTATGTATTATTATCTCAGCTGTAGTGCATGTATTTTTGCTCGATCGACGTACTATTGAAATTCGATAGTAACACGAGAATACGAAAACGGGCGTTTAGACTAAGTTGAGACTATTTTAGTATCGACGAAAATACGAGAATTGCACTACAGATCACTAACCTGTATTAATATGTATTTTAAATTAATACGATTGGGAAATCACTTTCCTTCACAAGGATCTACTGCCTCCATGCAGCACATTTGGTGGATTGAATAGCATGCTGAAGTTTGAGAAATTGTGTTATTGGATACTGATATGCTGTAACACTGTCATGTTTCAACTCCATATGATGCCAAGTTCATTATTCGAAATTGATATAGGACATGAATTTACTACAAAGTATTGCATAAGCCCTGATATTTGTCTATTGTGTGCTATTCCAAACAATGTTTTCGAACATATCATTCTGTGAAAATGTAATCTTGTATTTCCCTCTCACTATTAAGAATATTGTAAAAAAAAACCTAACAGCTACTCGTTCGTGCATAACATGAAACAAGATTGAAGACTTTGGTTTATTGTTACAACTGCAAACACGTTATAAACATCTTTCAGGAGACATTCGACGTGGCATACGAGACCGGTGGTTCTCTGGACATTTTGAATGTTCAGAATCTAACACCGCTGACATTAGCAGCCAAGCTGGCCCGTGTGGACATGTTCTTCCATATCCTGAACATCGAGAGGGAGATCTATTGGCAGATTGGAGCGACCACCTGCGCTGCCTACCCACTAGCTAAAGTCGACACAATCGATACCATTACTGGACAGATAAACAAAGATTCTGCACTAAATCTGGTCGTTTTTGGTGTAAGTTGATTTACTGTTCCGTGATCGGTTTAGTATTATATCAGTGTGTTCAAAAGTGTAGAAAAATTTTGAAATTCGAGTCTTCCCCGTGGAGATCGGGTTTGCTAGACATTAAGTGCTTCTGCTTATCTAGCTTTGGTATTATCAGGTTCTGTCAAATGAACGGAAAGTATTCTAAATTGTTTCATAAAAGAAATGAAAACTAAAGTGAACCCACGTTGGGCACCAACGTTTGTTTAATGTATAAACATTGAGCCAAATCCATTCTATTTTGATTCTATTATTATATAAATGTACCTACAAATAAAGTTCTCATTTCAGGAGAAGGACGAGCACTTGGAACTGCTAGAGGGCATGTTGATCGACCTTTTGAAAACCAAATGGAACACGTTCGTCAAGTTTCGTTTTTACCGCCAATTTATATTTTTCACGTTGTACTTTTTGGTTTCTCTGGTCTGTTTCACATTACGTCCGGGCCCTCCCGAGAGAAGTGTTAATGCCACTGTTCTGGTTCCCGCTATGAATCATACGGATTTAGAAATAGGTAATTATTATCCCAAATTAATTGTTAGCTCCATTTAAGCATTTAAAATATGAGAGATAACAATGTTGTTTTTTGACAACAGACATAATTGAAAATAAAGCTTCATATCTCGCTTCATACTCATAAATTCGTGTTTAGGAGGTCACTAACATCATGGGAGTATATTACGGATACTTTCGTAGTTACCATGGGCATGGAACAGGGATACGTGTATAAGTAGTAATCAGTAGGAATTTCGTATTCATTAAAACATTGTATTAATTTATTATTTTCTTTTGCGTTGTAAATGTGAATGAAATTAGTTTGTTTTTTCAGAAAACTGCACTTTGCCAAATATGCGTGATTTGGAATCCGTAGAAGTGATAAGCAATGCAACTGACACCAGTATGTGTGCACGATTTAAAAGTCACCACAAGGAGAAAAGTAAGTCTTGTACAAACTCACGTACTTAATGCCTTGGTAATTGGAAGATGATTTCTTCCAGGTCGTATGGAAAATGCTACGAGGTATGCGAAACTAAAATAAGAAAACCATTGTCCAAAGACTTATAATCGCAACAGAAATATGTATAATCTTACTAATATTAATATATATATAAATGGGAAAGTGAGTTTGTTTGTTTGTTCCGCTTTCACCCCGTAAATACTGAGCCGATTGCTTTGAAAAAAATATTCCTTTATACCGCAATATAACCGAAGTCCACGCGGGCGAAGTCGCGGGCCGAAAGCTAGTGATGTATATTTTCGGAGAACATTTTTGAAGTACTGTGATTGGTCGGTGATGGTTCTTGATCCAATCACAGCGTTGAACAACTATTTCGATTGCATATCTAAATTTATTTCGCTTTAAATATATGTATGTTTATGTTTTTTACAGCAACTGAAGCCCCTAAAGAAGAAGAAAGCGACATGGAAGATTGGTGGGACGATTTGACAGAGGAATGCCGACTTATGAACTTCGATAATTGGCAAGCTAAGGTAGTTATTTTATGTAATGTCGGTGCCATACATTCAAGCTTGGCTCCAATAACGACCAATGATGCAAGATAAGCGAATACAATATCGATTGACGAAAGAGATTTATATGGGTGATGTATTGGGCCGGGTGAGTAGAGGTCGCCCCAGAAGGACATATACAGACCAGATTGGTGATGTCCTGGCCGAAGGTGGCGTGAAAAGTACT
>SJJU01000663.1:0-26879 GCA_012932125.1 Conopomorpha cramerella | reverse complement strand
ATAATGCTTAAACTGGTGAGGGTGATAAAGAGAATCTCTAATACCACTTATTTTCTAAATAGCTTGATGTGGTTTTTTTGGTGGATTGTTATTATTGTGTAACCTAACCTTATTAGAATACGACGCAAATCTGTCTTTGATCTGAATTAGAATGCTAGGAAAAATGTTTTGGAGTTAATAATAGTTTAAATTCTAGTTTTACCACAATGTTTTTAGATTGTGTCTCAGTGCTCAAGCAACGGCTAACTATAATATTTGAATATTATAGCTCGGTTACCTCATACTCAATATTTTTCCGAGCGCAACAGTTGATATTTTATAAAATAAACCGAAATTGCATTTCACAGCGTGAGGTGACCTTTATTAAACATCGATATCATTAAATTAAACGAACGAACTTGTAGTCCTCTGTACCAGATTTTAAACTGCTGATCATTTATATTACTAAACCGACATAATACTGACAGATGCTTAAATTAGCTTCTCCCTTTGTCTTATCCCAAGGTGAGAATCTGCACAGAACTCATTTTATGGTTGGGTGCATTTGCATACATTGCTGCTGCACTGAGAGAGGCCAGGTTTCTTGGACTGAAGATGTTCTTTGAGAATCTTAGTACAGCTCCATCTAGGTAAGTGAAAAATTCACATGTCCTGGTAGATTAGATATTTCTCCAAGATAACTCTTAAAAGGAACTTTCGTCGGCGGATTTTTTTTTAGCGTCTTTGGCCCAGGTGGTCGGATACTTGACTTGTAACCGGGAGGTCCGGGTTCGAGTCCGGCTACTGGTGTACCAATGGGACTCTTTTTCAGAGCCTATGTACGCAACGCAACGCTCGTACGGTGAAGGACAACATCGTGATGTAAACCCGTACACCACAAGATGTGTGAACCCTATAACGGCGATGGGCTCACCCCCTGTCACGTTGGGTTAAATACGCTTGGTAAACCGTGGGCATTTGCTTTAGCAAGTACCTCCTAGCCTACCCCGCTTTGGGATTAAAAGGCGTGAAGTGTGTATTTTTTTTCATATATTGAAAGTTTACAGTAAAGTAACTAATGTAGAAGCTTTAACTTGATCATGCCCTCAGGTTGGATCCAGATTTGTGCAAAAGACCTGGATACTCCCAACTCCTTCTCCCCATAATAAAATGGGAGGATCTATATCCACTCAATAAATAAATAAATGACATCTTGATCAAGGCTCAGATGACAAATTCAGCATAATGATTGGGATCAATACATTTTCGACTGTGACTCACCAGGGTGATGTTCTTGTTCTCCTGTATCCTGATGCTGATTCTGCCGACCCTGAGGCTGTGGTGTGCCGACGAGGCGGAGGATCACCTCGCTGTCATCATCATGCTGACCACTTCTCCGTACTTCTTGTTCTTTTGCAGGTAAATTTGCTGTAACTGACTGCAGTTCTTGTAATGGTATTTTAGTTTTGGGTCAAAGCTTAAGCATTGTACCTTCTTAATAAAGGACTAACGATAGTTGTTGATATGATTATGTCTCAGTGCCTTAATGCAATGAAGCAGAGACATAAGATAATCCCACTTAAGTATGAAGAAATTCCTCGTCTAGTCTCAGTAAGTTGGTGAATTTTGTTCTTGGTTAAAAAAAAAATCGTGTAAGAAGGCTCATGTTCATGTTGCAACTTTTTTTGTAGATGGTCAATTGAGTTGAGACTTTCACGCTACCAAATAAGATACATTTTAAATGAACCATAAGAAAATACCAGATTATTTTACTATTTAGATAATTTTAGGGTTCTATCAGAAGTTGGATGCGAGAAGCCGAAAACAGATCACAATGGCGTGCAATTGGAGACGCCTATGTCCAGCAGTGGACAAGTGTGGGCTGATGATGATGAGGGTTCTATATCGCCTTTAAATATTTTTTTCAGGGGTTTTAAAACAGTTGGGCCCTTCGTGGTGATGATCTACCGCATGGTGATGGGCGATCTTCTTCGATTTGTTTGCATTTATTTGGTCTTCGTTATGGGATTCTCCCAAGGTAAACTCATCTCATTAGTTACTAGTGGAAGTCACGCGATTTCATACGCGCATTTCTACCATCTATATACAAATTAGTATCACCAAATTGTAGAGCTAAAAATAACTCCAAAATTAAAAAAAAATCTCATATAAACTTCTGATACCCCTTTTACTTTCTTAGAGGATAAAAAATTAAAAATCCTTTCTTACACTCAGAAACATCATACAAGGAACAAAATTTCAGCTTTCTAGGGCCGAGGGTTTGGGTTGTGCGTTGATGAGTCAGTGATGAATGAATCAGTCAGGATTTTGAGTTTTTTATTATAGAAGATAGATGACATACCTTACTCTTTATTAAAAAGATAAAAAAATACACACATAAAAAGTGTCTAGGAATCAAGAAACTTTTAGCTCTAAAAAATCTAATTTATTTAAATCAAATCTAATCTTCTGGATTGGTATCCTACCTAATTCCCCATGCCTACATCAATGACTTATCACCACATTTTGAATAAATTATGAATGAATTCAGTTTTTGTAAAATATATTCTTCATTGCAATCTTCTAAAATGTACTTGATTAAGGATCACTTTTTATGTGTGTATATTCTATTCTTTTTCTTTTTCCAGTCAAAATAACAAACAACCTTTATTTAGTTATTACATATTGTAGTTTGTACACATAGTTTTAGTTTCAGCTCGTACACATAGTCACATTTATCATTATTACATTTAATTCATTATTACAATATTTTCATTCAATATCATACATTAACATACATACATAGCAGTGTGGTGACGGTGAACAGAATAAGTATGTCACCATCCCAGCCCAACTATTATCGTCGTGGGGGTCGTAAGAGGCGGCCGAGGGAAACCCTTCAGAGGACGGGCAGCAGGGCTCTCTGTGAGTTAAACCACAACACCACTACGATCGCCAACCCGCCTGCCACGCGCGGCGATTTTTGGCATTTCCTCCCAAATGATCACGGAAATCATTGAGGGAGGCCCTCATCCAGCCGTTGACGTCAAGTGGCTGATGATGAATATATTTACATACAAATCAGCCCACTCAGTCTGTTTAATCAGTTAACTACAATCGAAACAACAAGTTCATGTTGCAATATCCGTAAACGATTTCTAAGTAATGTTTTACTTTTTGACGTGACAGCGTTTAAGAACTCGATACTACGGGCTGCATGCACGAAAAATATGACGTCATGGCCCCGTTCCTCAAGCGAGTGTACTGCTATATATGCAATGTTAGACGTTGTCACGTCAAACTACTGTCCGTAAACTGACTTTACAGACAACCATTTTTAAAATTGAACTTTTATTACATCGTCTCAAACTTTTTCGTCTGTGTGTTGCATGTCGCGTGACGGTCGGCCGCGGAGTAGTGACAAAGTGAAAGGCGCTCATAAAATTATTATTGATAAGACGATTTTTATACCTTGGAATATTATTTTTTTTTTTTTTAGTAAATGTCTATAATTTGAAAGAAAAAGTTTTACTTTTACCGTGGTTTCGTAAAACCACACAACTATTTTTGTTGTCTTGTCTTGTTTCATTTTAAATGTACGGTCGGCCAAGAAAGTTGTCAATCAGTTTTGATGACACTTCCTGTGTTACTTAAAACTTCATTAACTCATTTGTAACTTGTCAAACAACTCATATTGTGACAGGTAAAAAAACAAACGTAATCTATGATGGCATTAAGTGTTTCAAATGAGTTAGGGGGCAACTGGCACTACAAAAAGTGGCAGTAAGGGCCAGTTAACACTTTTTTGTAAAGGTGGAGGTCATGTGGCACTAAACTTCGGGCCAGTTGTGATATGTTGTAGAACTAAGGGCCAACTGGCATATTTTCTAGCTACTTATTCGAAGTTTTAATTTTTTCATCAATGTAGAACCTTGGGGTAAAAACACTATATTTTTAAATATTTGGTGCCCGCGTAAAATAGACCAAAATTTTAATTATTTAGGTCACGGCATAGAAAAAATTATCAATTAAAAATTAGACTTTCAGAAACTCGCAAAAGTCCATGCATATGCATTAAAAATCGATATAATATAAAGTAAATAAAAAAATTATCCATCCTACTAATTAAAACTGTCAATCAGACTCGAAATCTCCAATAACTCCTGTATCTTATATTACAATACATTAAAAGTCAACTTAAAAAACTAACAGTTCAAAATCAAGGACAAAATACAGAAACATTTATACATTTCTACAAGCACATGCAAAAAATAAGACTACAACAAGTTACGTATAACAAAAACAAATAACACTAAATAAACTATTATTTACTTTATGTTGCTACCTACTACATGAGTTAGTTTCTTGTAAGAGTGGGTTAAAATATTAATTGACATTCTCGAAAATATTCTTGTGCTCATGTTTTACCCCCTGGATAGTTTCGCATCCAGAGTTTCATTGTAAAGCGCTCCAAGAAAAATATACAGACTGACTGCGATTGGTTGATAAAGCTTAGTTACACAATATGTGACATAGCAGCCAATCACAACGCGCATTTGTTCTATGTCTTATCTTTTTTGACGCGCTTGCTAGGGTAGCTGGTGACAAAACCAAGAGAAGTTTCAAAACACTGAGAATGCAATAATACACTTAATTTTAATTTAGATTATAAACTAGTTTTCCATGGTAGGAGACACGTTTTTTTTCCGATTCTCTAAGTGGCTATTTACATTATTTAATTATGATAAAAGTTAAGTAATGTTGTCATATATAATTTTCGGCGTATTTCCTGTAAATAATAAAAAACCATGAATAAACAATGGCAATAAGAGAAGTGTATGATTTTTATATAATAGATGTCAGTTTAGGTTTGCTACTCTAGTGGTTTTTGGTCTGAGCGAACGATCATAAAATAATGTAGGTAGTTGCATCTCTTTCGTTATCAACTATCTGACACATTGATTTTTTTTTAGAAAACTCCTCATTAACACTACTACAAACTTTTTGTAATACGACATTGACATTTCCATTTTATTGACTGGGCATGCTATGAATAGCTTTTTTCAAATAAGTATATTGTACAAATAACTTTATATTATGGCCCTTCGATTACTTAATCTTGTAGCAATAAAATAGTAAACGCTCTATAAATTCAAAACTAAATGTAATAAAGTGGTACGAGTATAACTTTGGTTATTCTTCAGTTCAGACACAAATGATTAATACCTACTATATCAAAACCTGGAGCCCACAAGGCTCGCCGTATAAATTCGTGTGATAGGGATTTCCTTCAAATTATAGCAATCTACATAATCATAATCTACATAAAATCATACTATTATATAAAAAACCAAAGCCACTTTACGTGGTCATGTACATAACTTCGGAACGCGTGGACCGATTTCGCTAATTCTTCCTTTGTCGTGCTTATTAATGACAGCAGAAGGTCCTTATGAAAGAAAAAAATGTCATCCACTGCTGGGCACAGGCCACCCTGGGTATAGTTAAGACAGGACAACGTCTGTCGAGTCCACTAGTATTTATATATGTATTCAGTGTATGTACACCCATGTCCGTAATCCTCAAAAGGAGGTGGACAGAACCTTAGGATCCCTAGGACCCTTCGATCCTATTTAGTATAATGTTGCTTGTGAAGTTGGTTAAATGTACTCCATACACGGACAAACAGGTCCCAAGTTGATATCCGTCAAATAGTCGACGTTTTAACTTATCTAAATATAACTAACGTGTTTTTTTTAATCACGTGTGAAATTGCTTAGGCCATTTAGAGTTACTAATACAGATTCTTCATGTTCCTAAGTTCATATTTATTGAGATAATAGCACACAAAGTTAAATCTTACATGTAATGTATTCTGCCATCGCGATAACATCGCACGGTCTTGGTACGGGGTACGTACTTAGTAGACGTCTCGTTGATATTTGAAATGTCCGTCGAAATAGATAATCGAAGTGAGCATCAAGTTGTTAGCTTAAACACTGAAAATACAACTTAGTTTGTTAGGACAAAACTAAAAGTTTTTTTTAAATTTTAACTAAGTGGGACCTTAATGATTAAATTACTGGTTACCTATTAATATATTCCCCGGTTGTGAGTCACACACTGTACTAAAGAAGAAGCTTACTGATTGACTGACTGACAGACATTCAACGCACAGCCCAAACGGCTAACGTGGGAACTTGAAATTTGGCAGGGACTCAGCTTAGGTACCGCAGAGGTGCACTAAGAAAGGTATTCCGTACAATAATAAATTTGCCTTTTCCAGCATACTACGTGATTTTCCTGTCGTTTGACAACCCGAACACACCGGAGGGCGTGGACGACTCCATGTCCAACCCCATGCCGTCGCCGATGGAGAGCATCATGGCAATGTTCCTCATGTCGCTCACCTCATTCTCCGACTACTACGGGGCTTTCGACCGCACCGACCACGAAATAGAGGCCAAGGTCGCTTGAATAATTATTTTAATTGACTCCTATTTACATAACACTAACAATATCCGACTTTTACGAACCAATATACGGGAATTTCTACCGTAACACTAAAAACTTAGTGGCTAAGGTACCGTGATGGGTTTTGTTTGTAAATTGCCTGTTCGAAATGTCACTTTCCCAAAGATAACGTATTACGTAAATAATAGAAATTAATATCAAGTTCAAACTGGTATTCAAGTAGCCTTTTTTATCGTACGAGTTCTGTGACACTTCCGTGGTAGAAGTTAAGTGGTCGTTCCACAATGCAATGGTGTTAAGATTCGGTTCCACAAGGTACAAGATTAGGCACATTGTGTTTCAATATTATAATACAATTGTTTGCTATTAACTAGCATGGTTTTAGGACTTTTCACATCAGTTTTCGACAGTTCACATTTGAATGAACTACAAAAACAAGAATGTTGACAACAATTTACACCCTTACTAATTAACTTAAACCTAACTTGTTACAGTTCTATTGAAACTGGTTATTCGGTATTTGACACACAACTGACAAGTTAAGTTGAGCTCGGTGTAACTGGGGAATAGTTACACCGCGTTTATTAGTAGAACCTTTACAGGATTTTATAACGATATATAGGTAACGTAATAATAAATCCGTATTCAGGATAAACAAAAATTAACCGACTTTAACCAGCAAAATACTTACATGGTCTTCTCGTGGATGCCTCAGTTACATTAAATATACTCATCCAAGTTAAGTACTAGCACTTTTACAGAGTGTAAAATGACTCCCAGAGATGGTTTAAGCAGCAATTCATTTCCCCGCATTGACGCCATAGTAATAGTTGTTCATATTAACGAGCCCAACAATGTTTCTAAGACCATTGCTCGGGGTCCTTTTACACGCAGTATTTAACGTCTAACTTGAACTTAACCCAAATTCATCATTGGAACGCTTCAGTAAACCTTTATTGATTTTTTTAATTGTTAATGAGGTAGTATTAAAAAAAGTGAGAAGGTCATTGTCGTTTATCATTGGATTACGTACGACTATGTTATATTTTAATTAGTATAATTAAATAATACCGACTCTAAAATACAGAGTACGATAATCTTATTTAGCTTTTGAATTCGTCCTACATTGTTAGTTCGTATTATTTGTTTAGTTACGTGATTACGTCAAATCTAAGTGCATATACAAATATTATGAACAAATACGTGAACATTAAATTGTGTATTGGGGTGAATGGGACAAATTACTTATGTATGATCAATAAATACATACCCTCGTATTCATAAAGTTAGAACAGCGTTAGTGCACTGTTAGTAAAGGTCTCATAACCTGGTCAAATGTTCGCCAAATGCGGACAAACCAATTTAAGTTGATATACTTCAACCACAGTCGCGAGCAATGAAATGGAATAAGTAGCAATTTTTCATAAAAAAATGTACACTTTCATCTACTATATAAAAATAAGTCGGGTTTTCCTCCCTGACGCTATAACTCCAGAACGATTGCACGAACCGATTTCCACGGTTTTGCATTCGTTGGAAAGGTCTCGGGCTCCGTGAGGTTTATAGCAAAGAAAATTCAGGAGAAAATTCAACAGAAAAGCGGGTAAACGAAACGAACCCATCTGGTGGCGAAACGGAGTTCGCCGGGTTTGCTAGTTTTCTATAAAATTAGAGGTTTTGTGGATGCTTCTCAGATTTACATAACTATTGATATACTAGTGATATGCTCTTCTTCCGACGAAGCATATGATGCAATGACACAGATAATTCCCTTTTGTCAGACAAGGAAAACTGTAAAACCATTTTTAAGATCCATGGTTCATTGTAAGAAAGACAAAAATCAAAATGTAACTTTATTATTGGGACAGAACGAAAAGATTTGCGTATTGTTAAAATTAGCCCCTAGTGCGTCGAGTATACCACTAACTTATTATAATATAATATAAATCTAACATATATCCACAATATTTTTAACATACATATATCAGCTAAAGTAACGATGAACTGAGCGTCTGTGGTCCAGTGAGCGTCTGTGGTCCAGTGAGCGTCTGTGGTCCAGTGAGCGTCTGTGGTCCAGTGAGCGTCTGTGGTCCAGTGAGCGTCTGTGGTCCAGTTGGTCGGACCCTTGACTTGTAACCGGGAGGTCCCGGGTTCGAGTCCGGCTACTGGACGTGTCCCAATGGGACTCTTTTTCAGAGCCTATGTACGCAACGCAACGCTCGTACGGTGAAGGACAACATCGTGATGAAACCCGCACACCACAAGGTGTGTGAACCCTAAACGGCGATGGGCTCACCCCCTGTCACGTTGGGTTAAATACGCTTGGTGAACTGTGGGTATTTGCTTTAGGAAGTGCCTCTGCCTACCCCTCTTTGGGATTAAAGGCGTGAAGTGTATTTTTTATTTTATTTTTTATGTAAAAAATGCAGCTTATTCTATTTCATCGCTCGCTAGTGGAGTTAGTCCACGTTTTAACTTTTTATGAATACGTCTGACTCTATCGATACTGATACGACTGAGTCTGAACCTATATGCTTTTAGATTTTTAAAACTACGCTACTGATTTTGATGCAGTATTCTTTAATAGATAGAATGGTTCTTTAGGAAGGTTTATATGTATGTTCATTAATATTGTAGCCGGGAAACGCTAATGTCTATTGGCAAACAATGTTTGCCGGGTCAGCTGCTCCTGAACCTTACCTATTTATTCTCCAAAATATCTAAATTTATATAAAAGGAGAAACTGACTGACTGACATATCAACGCATAGCCCAAACGGCTAAACTAAGGAACTTGAAATTTGGAACGGACGTAGCTTAGGTACCGTAAGGGTGCACTAAGAAAGGAATTCCTGAAATTCCCACGGGAACGGGAATTAACAGGAAAATATTTTTATATGAAAAATCTAAACCGCTCAAGTTAGACGCTTGAAACTACTAAAGTACATGTCATGTATCTAATAGAGTACTATTAGCAGGACAATAGCTCTTATATAAATTCGGCGTCCGTTCTCTTTCAGTTCAAAGCATACAATCACAGACCTTCGGTATTCCGTAAAGTTATGTAGGTACCTATGTAACTGCTTTCCATTTTACCACTATATATAACTTTTGTCTAAGTAAATAAAACTCGCAATAGCATTAAAACCGGCCTCGACATAGTGAATGAAATTTGACACGGGCGTGCGAACTCTCCGCCGTAGCATACTATGCGGACAAAGAATGTGTAATGCAAATTTATTGAAGGTCAAAGATCTTTAGATACGTACTGATAAGAAATAATAAGAACCTTGTTGGCTACGTCACAGGTCCATCTCATGAAGGGTTAGTGGCTCTTTATCTCCATAAAGTATATCAATACTCAATAAGTTTATTGCGTTCCACAATGGTAGGTATAAAGGGTGTTACATATATGGATTGTACAAGCATTGTAGATCCTGTAGTACACAGCAATTTTTATAGTAAATCCTGGGTTCATTGCCGTTTTCCGGCCAGGAAGCAGGCTTGATGCTCTGCACGCCATTGCACAATTAAATTCACCTATTAATTTGATTGGTGCACACTCCAGAAATGTATCAGAGACCTCTTGGTTGTAGGGATAGACACAAAACCTAAAAAAAGGACGAAACGTTACGCGTAGAACTAATCTATCAATTAATTCTACTGTACCCTAGCTTATAAAACGATAATCCTTCAGTAAGATACTACTATAAATAATTTATTAAATAATCAATCGATGCAGAAACTACTGATATTCACTTTTGATCGTGCTGTCCCCTCCTTCACCAAACACCCAACTCAACCACATTCTTTTCCATAATTAGTTAAGTCATCAGTACTCAAAACTAAACCACACAATTACAGCTGCTGTTCGTGATCTACATGATCATCGTGGCGATACTGTTAGTGAACATGCTGATCGCCATGATGGGCAATACGTATCAGAAAATTGCGGAGACGCGCAACGAGTGGCAGAGGCAGTGGGCGCGCATCGTGCTGGTGGTGGAGCGCGGGGTGCCGCCTGCGCAGAGGCTGAAGCAGCTGATGACCTACAGCCAACCAATGGCGGATGGCAGACGTGCTCTTGTCTTGAGGATCAATCAGAAGGTAAAGACATAGTCAGGTGATAGGTGGCCTTCGAACAGTTTGTCTGTTTTTCATTTATCCAGCTTTTGAGTTGAGACCTTCACTAAAAGTGCACTACCGCTATTATGAGTATAAATTTACGAATAACCGATAAGGGACATACGAACTAGGATGCATTTGCTTTACACATATCCAGATGAAGTAAAATTATACATTGCTCGGATTCAAATAATAACACAATGATATTTCGCTGGTTATTCAGTAGCGACGGCTCCATTCATGGCTTTGACGTTTCAATATCAATCACAGCGTAACAAAGAGCAGCATTACATGATACACACCATCATTAAGATGTTAGTGAGATACCACTAGGACAACAAAAGTAACAATCTTGGCCAAAAAGGCCTAAATGCCGAAAGAGGATTTAATGCATCTTCCCGTATTTTCGGGAAGCAAAATTAATTATAGCCATTTATACCATGAAGATAAGATATGCGATTTGAACATCTAAATAGTGTTTGTTAGGCTAGAAATGACCTAGAAGACAACATAGCATACGTAAGGTCACGAGTTCTTGTATCTAAGTATAAACCTAATATAATATATACTTATGTTCGTACATGAATTTATGTGTTTTCTATAGAAAAAAAACCAATAAAATCATTCACATGATAATTTATCGACCTCGAAAAAGTTGCTATGAAAAATCAGGCATTACAAAAACATACATGGTTATGCTATTTTATTATAAGCTTAACCTTGAAAAGGACCAATAAATAATATTCTCGTAATGACCATTATAATGTGACGGTAGAAACACAATATATTTTTTTGGAATCACTGACGAATTATGGAAATTTGAACTTAATCAACATAATAATGACGTTTATTCATTGCATGGTGGTCGTTTATTAATTTTTTTAAGGAAAAGAAATTTAATAACGTGCAACTTTTATTTGATCTAACGATTATTACCTCGGCTGTATCTGTAGTGTAATGCCGAGGTGGTAAAGCGTAGAAATTACTGACCCATCAATAAAGTGAGCCATGTCCGGTTTTTAAACGAAAGGTTCCGTACAAAATACAAAAAAATATACAATCGATTTTCAAAGTGAAAGAACGTGTCCTGTGTACCTACTATTACTGTGTGTAAACATTTTTTTACGAAATTTCATTGGCCACTTACAAATTATTTTGTACAGAAAGGGTTAATAAAATGTTTTCACTTCAACAAAGCTCGTAGTTTTATAACCTAAACTGTGTTAAAAACTCACTGCTAACGTTGAAAAACAAAAAAATGGAAGTAAATTTTCTGAATCAGGTGAAGGAACATATTTTAATTAGGCATACAAGAGATATCAGGGATTTTGACCCAATTGAGGGATAGGCTCAGTATAGAATAGAGATTAGAGATGGTACAGGATGACAAATTGTAAAAGGTGCTAAACCACTTTCACTTACAAATGATGATTCAATCTCTTACTCTCTTTTGATATTTGACATAATTTTTTTGTGTGCATGTTCTTTGTAACATGTCAATGAGTAAAAAACAAGATAAACATAGTTTGTAAGCTGAATGCAATAATGCGGATCCCTAAACATATATTTACAACACCAACAGAATACATTAATAATTATAAACGAGAGAAACAAATGTTATTGGCCTGTGTAGATTAACATAAAACAACGTTGCGTCGCTACTTTATTGAATTCTGATAGACATTTTCAAAACGTACGTTTGTTGCTAAGAGTCACTTTCCCAAAATATCTTTTTAAATAAATATAGGTATTACTCACGGCAATATGGGACAGACATTAGATTAAGTCGATTTAGACAGTCAGAGTCAGAGTTATTCTTTATCATGATAATTTCATCTATATGTATGACTATGAATTGGCCTCATGCGGAAGAAGCTCAAATTGCTGCCACCTCATCCAATTGACAACATTTCATTTATCGTAAGCTAATAGCAAGAATCCGTTTCGATATTTCATTAAGTATTTTGCACAAACTAATGACGTCACGTGTCGCTTACGCAATCCGATTATCAAACTAAAAATTATGATACAGGTCCCTTATTTTTCTCTAATATTCCACGAAATAATAATATACAAAAAATGTTGTTAATTCCAAGACAAAGTACCTACCTAAATGTTTATCTTATTTCAGGACGAAGACAAGGAAGAGATGAAAGAGATTCTGGAAATGAAGAGAACACATCAGCGGCTAGTGGCCAAGCGGCAGCAACAGTTGGCCGAGAAGGCCCTAGCTGCCAAACTTCGTCCACAACCGACGAACCCCACGGCTAAGTCAACAACATGCTGAAGATCCTAATTGAAGTTGAATTCTATAATGTTTTGATAGTAGTAATAAATATGCATTACTTACCACTTACCTACTTTCTGTTGACTATATAGTAATAAAAAAATATAATTTTTAGTATGGTGCAACACAAGTTCAGTGGTTCACAATGGAAAATCAGGATCCATGAGATAATCCAGGGGAGCATCCATGAGAAAATCACAATTCAGTCAAATTTACTGGTTGAAGCCGGTTTATTTCCTTTGGTATATGTGGTATATTTTTTTTTATGGACAACCCACAAGCTTGTATAAGATTCTTGTAATTAGAGAAAAGCTGGACTGACAATGAGACAGTCCATTTGACAGGTTTCGTGAACAGTTGGAAACAAATATATGAAAAAAATAAGAAGAAATATTCCTTTCTCATGGTGAATTTTCTTTGACAGATTTTCAGGAGGAAAATTGTCATTACTGTCGAACTTTGGAATCTCCGCTCGAAAATCTGTCAGAAAAACATCAAAGAAAATTCGCCATTGAATGAGGAGATTTCTAAAAAAAATCAATATGTCAAAGATAGTTGAAAACGAAAGAGATGCAACTACTACTTTATTCTATGATCGTCATCGAAATTTTCGAAATATCCGAAAAAAATACATTTCAAATTTATAAATATCGTACAAAACTAAATACGTAAATTCTGAATTAGGCCAAACCGGTACCTGAAATCAACGAACATTAATAACATTAAATATTCGTTTCCTTTAGACCTTTCTTTTTTATTCAATCTGAGTACTTAAGCCAACCTAAGTACTTGTGCATATGCCATTCTACAGACATACAGGTTGAATCAATGTTGTTTTGGGAAACACGACTGGATCCAATATACCTTACATAACCTTGGTCATAAACTCAGTCAAATCACAGCAATATACTTAACTAACCCGAGGCACAGAAAGCCTCCGTTCGTAATAAACCTTCAAATATCTACTTACGCCATGGTGGTCTGTTGTCATTGGACAAGAAACGATGCATTGTCGTGAATTTTCATCTATATTCATGTCATCTGAACCTTTTTACTCATAAATAAGCTCAAAAGGCCGGCTCAGGTCATAGGTTACATTGTGCACTGTCGATTTGTCAATATTATTACGGGAGGTGTAAACTGTCAACGCGCGTATGGTGCGCGTGCGCAGTTGTCAATTTCACTATTACCTCATTGTTGACGGCACGCGTCCTCTATGGTCTACTGTTTGCTTAGAACGATTTCGTAGAACAAATTCTTTGTTGCTATAGACGGAAAATCTAATATTATATTAGAGGTAATATAAATTCAATTTAATTCTGAAGGATAAATCCATTCAATATGCTTAAAAATATGTAAAAAAAATCGCCAATTTGAAACCCATGGAAATTTGAATTGAGCAGAAAATAAATAATTTTAAGGTTTCTCCAAGATATTATTCAAACTACTAAAATTAAATACCCTCGTTGAACCGTTGGCATTTGCCTAGCAAGTGTCTCTGTCTACATCAATTAGGTATTAAAAGGCGTGAAGTGTATTATTACTAACAAAAGTTTAGGATATAGGTGACCACTGGGCCACAGATGCTAACCTAAAATACCAGATAACTAGTGCTTTAGTGCATACCAGGCAATCAGACGATAAATCGAGGGTAACTTAAATGGTATGTATGTGGTAAATATGTAAATGTGACACGAGAGTGACCCCTTCGGTCAAGTCTGCTATACACCTTGAATAGTATACCTACTACTAAGTAATACTAGGTAAAAGGATACTGAAAGGATACTGCGTGTAAAAGGACGCCGAGCAAGGGTCTTAGAAACGTTGTTAGGCTCGTCAATATGAACAACTTTTATTAGGGCGACAATGCGGGGAACTAAGAATTTTTTTTCAATCCTCATACAAATTGTCATCTCACGAAGCAAAAGTTGTATATTTTATATGGAGATGAATTTTTTTATGTGTTTCTCCGCATCCCCAACAACGTTTCTAAGACCGTTGCACGGGGTTGTTTTACACTCTGTATATATCTACCAGCGTATACACTTTGGTAGCTTTAGTTTGCTGAATGCATTACTATGTTCGTTGCTCTCATATCAATACTGGCCTTCATAAATCAGCGATGCACATCGTTTCGCTGCGATGCCAGAGCGATGCGTATATCAGGGTTGGTGACTTCAAGCCTCGTACCATGAGGTTTTATAGCAATATTCTTCTCGCTGTGCGACAGGGATAGCGCTAGATGCGTGGTATAACACTGTCACTATCACACAGTTAACGATGTTACTTTAAGACCGCATGGTACGAGGCCAAGGGCCTAAGTCTACTATACTCTGGTAGTTGCATCGCTCTGGTATCGTGGCCCAAAGGATATGGATTGCTGTTTTAATATGGGCAGTGAAATAAAAGATGAAATCAGCACGATGGAAGCAACAGTGATAAAATTCGCGCTCTGCCTACTTAAAAGGCTAAACAAACAAAAGAATTTCAAATATTTTCACCAGTTAAGTAGATAAGTAAGATGAAGATTATCGTTCACGTCAAGTGGCCGAAACTCGAGACAGGTTTACACGTAACACAGCTAGAATAGGCCCCCGTATCACGGTCTTTAGCAGCACTGACAACTTTGGACCATTCGATTTGCATTGCGAAGTTCATACTTTCCAATTCTGTCATACTCTTCTTGAAAGCAGTAATGAACGGCGATGTGTCATTGTAAGTTATATTATTGTAAGTTTAGGGATGCACGGTGCAGGTTGTCAACGAGTTCGGACTGTTCTTTTCGTAAGAAATGCGTAAGGGCTCGATCTATGATTATGATTAATTGCTGATATTTTTATGCAATTAATTATGAACTTTGAGGCGTGACACGTGATGATATAAAATCTTCTTTTGCTGATGCGTGGGAAATAATTGTGGTGTATTAAGTTACAAAAAAATAGCGACAGATACTTAATAATTAATCTGAGTAGGAAACTAACCCCCTTACCAATAAACGCCTTTTTACTTACACAACTGTTATTACAGGTCTACTTGAACTGGTTATTCCGTATTTGACATACAACTGACAAGTTAAGTTGAGCTTTGTGTATCTTCTAAATAGCAATTCCGCCATTATTGGTAAGGCCCTAAGTAACTAATGGCTCTAGAATAAAGTGGTTCAAAACAACATCATTAAGTTGTTAAAGACACTTGATTTTGATATTTATCCGTTTAGGACTTACATAGTCAGTAATTAAACAGTCAATTCTAGAGTTCTTTATTTATGCCACACATTAGCACTGTTGGCTTCAAGTTCTACTCTTGGATCTGACTGATACAGCCCTCTTACCGAAGCGCTCCAAGAAAGAAATGACAGGACATATCGGGCACTGCGATTGGTTGAAACATGGTCGCACGATGTATGACATAACAGCCAATCACAGCGCGTATTTGTTCTATGTCGTGTCTTGACGCCCGTGCTAGGGCTGCAGTAGTGGCAAGAAATCACATTTAGGACCTTACTAATAATGGCAGAATTGCTATTTCGAAGATACACAAAGCTCAACTTAACTTGTCAGTTGTATGTCAAATACGGAATTACCAGTTCAAGTAGACCTGTAATAACTGTTGTACAAGTGACAACGCGTTTATTGGTAAGGGGGTTAATGATTATGCGCCAAAATACCCTGATCCTAGATGCTTTTACATATTATACACGGTTATACAATACCTCTGTAAAAGAGTAAGATACAATATATTCTGTCTTTTACTGCGTCGCAGGGTATATAGAAGTCTCAGACCAAACAGAACTAGACTTGCAATACGAAACTGACGTTTAGAATGAAACGGGATAACGATATTATTAACATGCATTAGATACTTATCGTCTGTCCCTTACGGGGCGTTGCAGGGAATTGTGTAATAGACGCTTTTACATATCGATACTTCGGGGTAGAAAGGTCCTAAAAGGCATTTTTGATCAAATTGAGTTATGAATGCTGGCTTATGCAGAATTTTCCGCTCTATCGATTGGTCTATATAACGGTAAGTTGATGATATGGTTTATACGACTTTTCTACCTCGAGGTATCGATATAATACAGATCATTTTTTAATGAAACGCGCACAGACATTATAACTCGTGTGACCACGACGCATGCAACTGCGTCGAAACGTCGAGTAAAATAACAATGTTATGCTCGAGCTTGTCTTTGATTAAGTCATATAATACAGAGTTATACAGTACCTCTGTATAATATATAAAAGCATCTATACATACAAAGAGGGTTCAAGGTTGATGCAGAATCAAAACTAGGCCCCTAGTATGTGTTTGTTTAATCAGCACAAGGTTCAAGGCATTATTTAAAAAACCAATTAGATAGTATGTGGCGTATGTATCAAGTAAATGTTTGCTGGATACGATATCTAACGCTTAAGAGGCCTTAAGCGGTGGAACTATTGCGAAAGATATTATTTTCTGTGCTTAATAGAAGAGAGAATATCTCAGAAGCAGATGAAGTTCTTTAGACGACTAGGTCATCTAGTTCTACTTAATTCATTAAAAAAACTATCATCGTCATCTCACACGCATCAGCATTAACGTCCACTCCAGGACATTGGCCTCCCCAAAGGCCTAAAAAAATACACTACTTATACCTATTCTGTTAATTTACTATTATTATACTTTTGGAGGCGGGAAACATGGGACGGTCAACCAATCATAAATAAATAAATATAAATAAATAAATATAAATATTTGAACAACAACACACACATTGGTCCTTCATACCATGGTAAGGTAGCTAAAAGCACTTGGTGTTATGGAAATCAGCACAACGATATATTATTTAGTTATATAGTATATAATTTTCATTGAATATATACTTATTAATAAATAAAACACCCAGACACGTCCAATAAGGGCTTAAAAGCTCATCACCTAAGCACCCGTCAGCGGGGGGAATCGAACCCACGACCCTACGGAGCAGAGGCAGACATGCTGACCACAACACCAACGGGCCCGTCAATTCGGGTCGTCGTATTTGGGTACCTATTTACCCGTGACTTAAAGACTTAAGCTTCATCATTAAACATTAGCCGTGTGACTCTTCAAGAGACTATCTCGGCTCTACCATCTCCGTGCGCATGTTACGTGGACAGGGATGCGATGCAAAAATACGAAAATATTACCAGTCACAAGGTCAAAACAGAAAAAGAGCCCAAATAATATTTTATGAAACACAAATCTTGTCCTGGCCGTGTGGTGACAGCAAATAGAATACATGTATCACCACTCACCACTCCAGCCCCACTTTTCTCGTCGTAGGGGTCGTAAGAGGCGACCGAGGGAACTCTCCGGAGGACGGGCAGCAGCGCTCTCTGTGAGTTAAACTACTACACCACTGCGATCGTCAATCCGCCTCTCTTCCACCGTCGAATTAATTCTTAATCGTCATCAGGCACGTGATGTCCACTGCTGGACGAGGGCCTCCACCAATGATTTTCATCATAATTTGGTGGGGCGGGTTGGCGATCGCAGTGCTGTTGTGGTTTAACTCACACAAAGCGATGCTGCCCGTTCTCTGGAGAGCTCCCTCGGTCGCCTTTTACGATCCCCACGACGGGAAAAGTTGGGCTGGGGTGATGACACATATATTCTATTCGACGTCACGACACGGCTAAAACATTTTTTTACCGTGGCCATTTATTTTGCAAGCCTACTTCGCTTTGGAATTAATAGGCGAGAGTGTATTTTCTTCGTAATATTATGATATTTGATATCGATTTAGGTATTTCAAAACTCACAGCTCTGGTAGCAAGCTTTTAACAAACTAGGTGTTTATTAATAAGTGACTAGGTATAAATTTACACGTCATATTTTGTATTCAGGTATCTACATTATACATAAACGCTTTATCTTTTTTTTGCAATATTTTATGTTAATCGCATAGCAAAAAAAACATTACACGTGGCCTTGAAAAGTGTGTATCTAATAAACTGTCACAAATCGAGTATTAATTTATTTTTAATATTTCAATTGATTTTTGCATCTTGAATGATTTTTGCGTAAGGTACTTTTGGTCGGCCTTATATCCCGGAGTGAGAGGTAAATGTTACCTCATTCGCCGGGTGCCTAAATGTGGAAGGATACACGACGTCCCATCCTAGAGCCTGTACGATTCCTACAGGATAGTCAAAGACTCGAAAGGTCTGCTGCGTTTCCCCGAGGAACTAGGTTGGTTTACAGTAACGTCTGCTTAACATCAGGCAGGTTGGTGGTCAAATGCTTGTTCACTGTGCATTAAAAAAATAAATTAATAAAAATCATCCAAATTTCCCACAGTTGTTTTTATCGCTGCATACAAAAATTTACAAAAACAAAATGCAATACATACCCATATTTTTTCTTTTCGCTCTACATACATTAGTTTTTCATGCATAATTTTCATTTTGAAAATTAGATATCTCTGAAAGGTCTGTGTATATCCCACGGACCTGCAAAAAAATATCTTTCCAATGTTGTTACTGCACGGCCATGGTCCTATCACGTTGGGTTAAATACGCTTGGTGAACCATTGGCATTTGCTTAGCAAGTGCTTCTGCCTACCTCGCTTTGGCAATAAAAGTTCTTTACTAAACTTAAAAAAGTACTTATAAAGACGAGGTAAGGAAGATGAGGTCTTTGTGAGTATTTATTGTGAAAGTCTCGGTCGTAAATAATACTTCCGAACTTTACTTTTACATAGGTGTATTCTTAAAGTACTGAAACTTTAAGAATACACTTATGTAAAATTTCTGAAATACTCAAATTGTGAACATCAAAGATCACGCCTCATATTTAAAATTCATCATCAGCCCATATTTGTCAACTGCCGGACATAGGCCTGTCCAATTGTTTACTGTCTATTATTGAAACTCAGATGACAGATAATATTTACTAGAATAAAAATAGATTCCATACATTGTGGAAAACAAACGCAGATGAACGAAAGGCCATATTAGCCGTAGAACCGATGACTGTTGGGGAAAACGAGATCTCGAATGGAGACCGCGTCTCGGCAAACGGAGTGTAGGACGCCCTCAGGCAAGGTGCACTGGTGATATACGCAAGATGGCTGGCGGAAGCTGGACGCGAGAAGCCGAAAACAGATCACAGTAGCGTGCAATTGGAGAGGCCTATGTCCAGCTGTGGACAAGTATGGGCTGATGATGATGATGAACAAAAAAAATAAATTTGTTAAAAAACCGGACTGAATCGTAAATATCCAATAACGAGTAGTCAATACACCCACACAGTATATAAAGTTCAAATGATTTCCGTATACTGTATCTTCTGACCCAAATATATTGTGACAAAAAATGTATCTAACGTAATAAATTATTGTTTTTTATCATGGAGCATCATGATTCACTAAGTGCAGTCTTTATGCAACGATGAATTTTTAAATAAAAACGCAGTAAATCAAAT
This sequence comes from Conopomorpha cramerella, assembly GCA_012932125.1. Classification (NCBI taxonomy): domain Eukaryota; kingdom Metazoa; phylum Arthropoda; class Insecta; order Lepidoptera; family Gracillariidae; genus Conopomorpha; species Conopomorpha cramerella. The sequence continues at coordinate 6,566 of SJJU01000663.1, read as the reverse complement.
GCAAAGTAGTGAGACAAGAGTGTTGAGTGTGTTGCCAAGATAACATAGGAAGTGTTTAGTGTCACAAGCAGGCATTCAGTTTGCAATCTGTTTGGATTATAACTTACTAGCTGACCCGGCAAACGTTGTTTTGCCAATATAAATACATTATTAACAGTGTTTCTCTGTTAATTTAAGTATGTGTTGCACATACATATAAACCTTCCTCAAGAATGAATCTATCTACTATGAGAGAGAGACTGAAAGAAAGCCGCTCAATATCCATTGCTTAGTCCGTACTAATATTATAAATCGGAAAGTGAGTTTGTTTGTTCCGCTTTCACGCCGTAACTACTGAACCGATTGCTTTGAAATTTTGCATACTTAAAGTTAGAAGTCCGGATTAAATAATAGGGTACTTTTTATCCCGAATGAAATTGATATTCCCGAGGGAAACTTAGATTTTTCTGTAGGAATGATAAGTTTTATCTATCTTATAGTTGTCCTTTATACCGCAATATAACCGAAGTCCACGCGGGCGAAGCTGCGGGCGGAAAGCTAGTTTTAAATATCTAAGCATACCTAGGGACAGACAGCGAGAGGCGACTTTGATTTGTACGATGTATTGATGATTACACATTATGAACAGTGTTTAAATGCTATTAAATTCATTTTTTATACTATAAACCTTCCTCAAGAATCACTCTACCTACTAAAGAAAACCGCATGAAAAACTGTTGCTTAGTTTTAAAGATCTAAGCATACATAGTGACAGACAGCGGGAGGCGACTTTGTTTTAAACTATGTAATTATGATGATAGTGAAACGTGGCTTCACTCGTCGCAAGTTACGCCTTTCCGTCAAAAAAAAAAAAGAATAAGATATCGGCTTTTAATCGAAATGTCTTAGTCAGAGGCATAACTATTATTCATTCGTTATGTAAATTATTACGTTCGGTGAGAGCGTATTTAACCCAGTGTTGGGTCCATCGCCCTTTGTTATTTTTTCTTAAAATAAACAGACACGTGACGAATATAGCTAAATAGAAAAGAAATATTACTTATAGCAGTAGTTCCAAGGTTAGAGCTTAGAAATAATTAAATAATCTTCGACTTTGTTAAATATAATATTGTGTCTTGAACATTTGATTGCTTTGTGTTGGGATGGATATATCGCGTGTTGATTTTTCATAATAATCTTATAATAAATAAAAAATAAATTATACTTAAATAATACAATAATAAACAGACCAAGTAATTTTAAAGAATGCTTACTACAAATTCTTATAGGGTAGGGTAAGGGTATTTGTAATATTTTTATTTTATTGTTATATTAAGTAAATTACTGTCGTAAACCGGTCATCTAATACAGAAGTTTATAAGCATTAGTGATTAAAATAAAATAACGAGCCTGACTACCCCGCTTTGGGATTAAAAGCTGCGAGTGTTTTATTTGTAAAAAATTTCAATTAAATATCCTTTAGTCAATAAGAAATTTGGCTCAATGCCTTAACAGGGCCATTAAAAATGTAGAGTCATAACAATAAAATGTATTTTAGGCATATTATTTTATGCCACAACAAACATACTGAAAGTGGAAGTTTAGATAGTTTAATTACATAAGTTCTAAAAGGAAAGTACAACTAATCCTTTGCAAAATAAATCACGCACTTTTACAACTTAATAGATTTCTAACCGTCAATATTTCAGCTACAGTACAAATAGTGCTTGAATTATTTATTTCACAAATCACGTGTACCGTTCTCCTTTTGTTAAGCCCGAAAGATAAGCTTACGAGTTGAAGTCCTATTAAAAATCTATTAGCCTGACTGCGTAATCTGAAAGTAGATCGCTGATTTTCAATTTACCTCGAAATGGCATCTTTTGTTTGGCCAGAGAGCTGCCACCACGGCCCACCTCTTTGCTCAAGCCGATGATGTTTGGAAGGTCAACTCTCGCCTTCTGATCTCTATTATGCCAAAACCTATTTGCTTTTGAGTGTGCTAAGCTATTTGCATGTAGAGTTTATCAACCGAGTGTTGACTAAGTGATGTAATGGGCATTGAGACTTGCCACTTGGGTAAATCGTTCAATGTCGCCGGGAACTATTGAACTCGCGTGGCCTACTTATTAATATTTGAAAACAAAGAATTTTTGTAATATCGTTAGGAAGAAATTTTTGGTAATGTCTTTTTGTAACTTAATTAGTTAGAAATCATGCGTGCCAAAATATCTGGAGACATCTTGGCGTAATGTGCTGTGACAGTGCTCTCTGTGACGGACTGTAATAGTTTGGGCAATCGTTTATTGTAATGTGCCGGCCGCGCGGGAGGTGGTGGTGGTCTTTATAAGTTAGAGATGAGCCGTGGGACGGCACACACACGTCGACTCACGCCTCCGACATGAGGGCAGCAGTAAGTGTCACGCTCGCACATCATGAGACAAAAGTGAAATTTACTTGTTCAAGCAAAACCAACACTCTGTGTACTTTGTGCCGAGTTTTCATTTAGCGACTTTTATTTTGACGTAATCTATTTATCATACAAACACATACGTACTTGTTTCCAAATCAAGCGATTTTACTGAAATGAAGTGTTTATTAAAATATAGTGCTTTGGACGTGACAGGATGAACAGTGAATATTTATTTTTCAGGTGGTGATATTATCGGTGGTGGCTAGTATAGCAGCGGAGGCGCCGCTGTCGGGTGGTTACCACCTGCCGCGGCCGGCGGAGCACGCGCCCACCTTCCACTTCCACCCGGCGCCGGCCCCGCAGCACCAGCACCACCACCAGCCCGCACCGCAACCGCAGGCTGCCCCCGCGCATCATCATCACCACCACCACGCGCAGCCACAGTCTAGCAATGGGTACCACTACCCCTTGCCTGAGGTGATTGCCAATAACCAACCGCAAGTCGCACCAGCACCCCAGCATCATCACCATCCCGCGCCTCAGCCTCAGTCCAGCAACGGATACCAGTACCCATTGCCGGAAGTGATTGCCAACAGCCAGCCAGCCGCACCAGCACCTCAGCATCACCACCATCCCGCGCCTCAGCCCCAGTCCAGCAACGGATACCACTATCCACTGCCAGAAGTGATTGCCAACAGTCAGCCAGTCGCACCTGCACCTCAGCATCACCACCATCCTGCGCCTCAGCCACAGTCTAGCAACGGATACCACTACCCATTGCCGGAAGTGATTGCCAACAGCCAGCCAGCCGCACCTGCACCGCAGCATCACCACCATCCTGCGCCTCAGCCCCAGTCCAGCAACGGATACCACTACCCACTGCCCGAAGTGATTGCCAACACCCAGCCCGCTGCCCGTCCCCCGCCGCCACCTCAACCGCTCCCAGTGCTGCCATCACCACAGCCTCTTCCATCTTTTGCACCACAACCTTTCCATCCTCAGCCGCTTCCGGCATTCCAGCAACAACCTCAGTTGCCTGTCATTCCCCCGACGAGCTATGGAGTTCCGTTCGCACCCAGACATGTTGCCAGCTTGCCAGCACCTGCCCCGGCGCCGGTTCATGTTCCTGCCCCTGCACCTCAATCAGCCCCTTCTTTGAATTATTACCTGCCGCCTCAGGCTCAAGCTCAACCTCAAATTCAAACGCATCACGAGGCGGCCGCTCAACCAGCCCAGCCAGCTCCCATTCAACAATCTAGTCAAGGATACAACTATCAGCAAGCTCAGGTGAGCGCCGCTCAACTACCGCTACAGTCATCATCGCACTCGTCTGCAGCACTGTCCAGCTACCAGGCTGACGCTGGATCCTACATTGAGGCTAACAGCCAGCAGCAACATCATCAGGCGGCGGAGAACCATGGTGCTCAGTCATTCAGCCTCCAGTCTCAGAACAACATCGGCAGCCAAGTGCAAAGCGGTCAGACTCTTGTTCCACATGAAGCCCTGGACGCGACTGTAGTCGAACACGTGCAGGCTATCCTCAAGGAAAATGAGCACAGCTCGGCCAGGAGTTCCGGCTATCAATCGTTAGTGACTGGAGTGTCGTTGGAGCATGCAAAGCCAAGTGTGGAGGTCAGCTCCTTTGTGTACAACTCTCCGTTGAGAAGCGAAGGCGCGGGCGCTGGCTCAGCTCAGAGCAATGCCTTAGCGGTATCAAGTGACAGCTCTTCCTCAGTTAGGAGCGGCTCGGGCAGATCTCTCTCCTCGGATTACGGACTACCGTCAGTCGTTGAAAATTAAATAGCGAATGTAACATGATAACATCGTGTTGTTTAAAACGGATGAACAACTATAAATCGATGCCATAAATGATTATGTAAATAGTCGTGTGTAAGATACAGTTATATTTTTATACGGTTTATTACTATCACATTATTACCAATTATATTTTGTACATACTTTAAAGTGTTTGGTTTTTTTATTTAGGGTACTAGGTCTACCCAACCTACCTAATAACCATAATGTCACTGAATAATCCATTTTAGTTTTTGGTTGTTCATGTTGGTGGAATGAAATTTTATTTTATTAAAACCATTACAAAAATTACAGAAATGTGAGTAAATATCCACTTAAGTTGAATACGCTAATTAGGTATACACAGTTCTCTGCACGTTACTCAAATATTTTAGTAAACATTATTCCAGGCATTCATACATTCACGTCGATAATGTTGGGATGAAGAATCCCTGAAAAGTGATTTTTAGCTTGAAAGTTGGGGTGTAGACAGGGAAAAAATAGTAAGGGTGTTGGTCAAAGGTGTACAGTCCATTAGCCGTTAAACCTTTGTTACCCCGGAAATTCCTTAGGTCGTACGTCCTGTAATGGAACGTACGAGCTCTAGTCTCATAATTTTACATCCCAACTCAATACGGTATATCTATCTACCTAATTATACGTAACCTACTTTTCTTGAGCATTTTTTTTTGTTTTTTTTTTATACTAAGTTCAATGTAATTAAGAACAGCGAACAATAAAAGTTAACGAAGCTGAATGGATTTAAGATCCTACGTAATTCTTTCGTAGGTACCTTCATAATGACTGAGTCGGCGCTACCAGCTTTTGTAGTTTTGTGAAATCAAAATGTAGGTATCTAACTAATTATTCAATTGTACCATTTTCTATTGTGACTGGTTGAACCTACACTTTAGCATGAAGTCTGCCATTGGCAGAGATTATAGCTTTTTGGCACGCGTCTGTCCCTTTTTTAGTACCTAACTATTGCGGGTATTTCCGATCTCTTACCCTAGAGTTTTTACCCTAAGGTGAAAACTGGGAAACGTATGTCCGAGAATTTAGAGAGATCGGAAATATTGACTATTGCAACTTCAAGTTAATGCGGGTAAATTTTATATATATACGCATGGAGCACACTTCACAACTGGTATATAGGTATACCAGTTGTTACCACATCGCTGCTTAACATCAGGCAGGATGGTTGTGTGACGTTAAAAAAGTTATTTTCTCAGGTCCAAAAGGAAATTGTTGCCCTATTGGTGAAATTACTTGCACTAACTATACATATATAAAATGATGTATGGAACCTTTAAGTGTTAAGCATCTAGGTATAGTACATGCCTATTTGTAATGGTTGTTGGCCAATAGCTCTTCTAAGAAGTTTTCTAGATACTTATGTTTTCAATTAATCAATTGTAGTATCTAGATATCTTCTTAACTTTGCGAACGCCCACAATAACATTTCATTAGCGTTGTTTTAGTTCTTAAAAGTAAATTATATTTTTGATAAAAAACTAACAAATTTTTTGCGGATACATTTATTATACTTGTTATTTTTACAAAAATATTTGAATTCTGTGCGATTCAAGCTATTTATGAACGTTGTTTGTTTTCATATTATAGATTAGCATGTAAAAGAATGACTAAACTTCTCCAATAAAACACATATTAATGACCATAAATGAACGGATGCGACAGTCGAATAACTCAACGCGACGTAAGGAATGTCAAAAAATGTTATTGTGCCCATCGATTGTCTATTAAAAAAAAAGGTCACTTGGCTCACAAACACCCATAACTTAGCACCCTGCTGTTCACTATAGGCTTTCTACTTACGTAATGAAAATGCACGTTACAATAGTTCAGTTGTTTATTTTTCGAAACTTCGCGGCTCATGATCGGTCCTGGGTGCCTTTAAAATACTTCAGAGTACAGTTTGCGACAACGTTAGCTTTGTCGTACTTCATTTGACCGTTCAGACCTCGAGGTTTTTTTAGTAGAACTGGAAGTTTCCATAGTAATTTTACAACTTTATTTTGTAATATATGCGAAAAGGTTTTGTTTGCGCAAACGTCTAGCATCTTTCGCATAGGCCTGCGCATGCGCATGCCGTCGTCGTCCTCGCGCGAGCACATTCTACACGCATTAACATGATTTGATCCGGGCAAATGTTATTGTCCTGTAACAAATTATAGATAAATTTATTAATATTATGTCTTATAGCGGCGATGGGATCACCCCCTCTCATGTTAGGTTAAAAGCACTTCGTGAACTGTGGTCATTTGCTTAACACGTGCCTCTGCTTACCCCGCCTTGGGATTAAAAGGTAATTATTTTATTATTATTTGTATTTAAACTACTTCATATTTTTCATTACTAA
>SJJU01000662.1:0-16984 GCA_012932125.1 Conopomorpha cramerella | reverse complement strand
TAAGCACCTGTCAGCGGTGGGAATCGAACCCACGATCCTACGGGGCAGAGGCAGACATGCTGACCACTACACCAACGGACCCGACATGTGATGTTAATTAGTTTCGGTAAGACTCGAAACGGCTGGACCGATTTGGCTAATTTTGGTCTTGAATTACACGTGTATGTCCAGGGAAGTTTTAAAAGGTGTATTTCTTCCAATACACGGGTACAAAGGCGACTAGGATATACTAGATCTATCCGGGGGCAGCAAGTTATAGATACATCTTCTAAATGCACTTTTTTAATTGCTGGTAATAATGAACATCCATTAGTATTCGCTCGCTTAAACTGGACGCTGCATATTATTAACGCTTTGTGACATTCAAATTAAGGCAATAGAACTTTTATCGTTGTCACGTCGTCGAGCTCTGTTTCTGAATGAATTAAGTTCACTTGTCTTAACTTGTTCAACTGCACAGTAAATTGAGCAGATTTATGCGAATCCATTCAGATGCAACAAATTTATAGTTCAGAAATATGACAAGTTGCCGTCGACTCGGTGGCGTTAAAAGCTTTCAACAACAGCCATGCATCCATTTGTTTTCATTCACTACGTAAAAGTTTCCAAACATTTATATTATTATGTCGTTTCTGTATTCCGCACATTGGTTCACCTTGAATGCATCATACATATTTATACTGAAGTGCTTTCGAGTGTCAAAATATTTCTATATTATCTTCCAACAAAGTATAAGATATCCCGCAAGATATTTCACCTCGAACTAAGAGATTCATTTAATGTTACTATTTTGTGCTACAGTAACAGATACTGATATTTTATATATATAAAAGAAAGTCGTGTTAGTTACACTATAAATTATGAATCAAGGCTGAAAATTTGGTAGGCCATAGGATAGTTCTATCTTGATCCTGTTGGACGCGTCGCTCTATAGCCTTCTATAGTTTCCTACAAACTATGACACCTTAGTCATAGTTTGTAGGAAACTCTGGAACTACGCGAATGATCGCGGGGGAATCGCGGGGTAGTTAGGTCCAGTAGTAATGAATAAATATCCCAGTCACACGTGGTCATCTGACTCCAAAATAGGATACCCTGTAAACCAGGAGCAATGCATGAAGCACTATGTTGAAGGCGGGAGTCGAACTTATCGTCCTAGAAGCGAATGCTGAGGTTCTTTTACGTTCTTAGTGATTATTACATTCCTACTAGTCTATTATTGCAGTAAATATTTTTCTTTGGAAAATCTGACAGCGATACGCCACCGACTGACACGGAAACCATTGTCCCGGGATTATGTGGAACTACAAATTCGAAGGGGCCGTTCTTTCCAAAGGATCAATCCAGAGCCCCGTTTAATTCAATGATTCTAAGTAAGAAATTTTCCGTTTAAGTCCGGGTGAATTTCACTACATCACTACCATAAGGCATTGCCAGGGTAATACTGAGACTGCGCTTTTTTTTTAATCTGGGTCATTATAGTTAACCATAGACATAAGAATCGACGGATGGGAATAGTGGAACTCTGATTTTTCTAATTTCTTTTGGCGGCGGTCTCATCTCCTGTCACGGTATAATTAGGCATTGGCTTAGCAAGTGCCTCTGCGTACCTCGCTTATGGATTAAAACAGTGAAGTATATATATTGTGATTTATCTAAAAAAAAATATTATTTTTACCATTTAGAGTAATTGTATGAAATGACTACGATAGTAAAAAAAAACTTTATTTCCAAGTGTAGAAGAAAAAGCTCCAGGTAGCGATTTCAAAACGCTTTTAATAGTGGGGAAATGTAGTACCAAGTAGTTAAAGGGTCATATTTTCAGGAGTTTTACTAAGGTTACAAGTACGTAGATGAAAAAAAGCTATGTCTACCTAACCACCTGGCATAAGGATGCCAGTTCATGTAATCGGTTTAGAATATGACCACTGAGAAACGACCCGTAGTAAATCAAGCTCAATAATTTTAGGACGAATATTAATTTAAACTACCACGTACACAAATCTTTATAATTGAATCTATACAATGTTGGCATAGTGAGTTATATAAATTCATTCATAGATTAATTTCATTTGGTATATACTTAATCCATCAAAGGGCACCGCAACGTTTATAATCTAAGAGTTTAGAATACCTTATACTTACATACATATGTACATACATTAATTAGCTATTTACAATAAATACATTTATTAAACATACCTGCAAACTTATCTACCGTGCTACAAAAATCTTTTGGCGCTTGGCTAATAAAAAGTTTGCCACCCGAATTGAGGTAACCGGGTTTTGTTGTGATCGATAGTGTAAACAATACACAAGCATGGTACAGGAGTGGCAAGCAATCACATAGAATGTTCTGCACTCTCACGACAAAATATCCATATTATTCAACAATACGAAATGCTCCATCGTAAATGTTAATGTCATATTAATTAACTTACTCATCGAGCGTAGTTTCCGCATACGGGTGTTAGTTCACAGGGTATACTAGTTTGAGTTCAGGTAACCGTGTATGAAATGTTCTGGGATGTTCACCGGGACGAAAATTCAGCTTTATCGTTGCTCGGTCGGTAACGTAACACCCCGGAGAGAATCATCGCGCCTGTCGGTTCTGGAACCAACAAAGTTACCTACTACCTGATACTTAAGTTCACAACTACGTTAACAAAAGCCAGTTCTGGCGGGGAATCTCCTCCTATACTAACATCCAGTTTCATGTTTCTAAAGTGCTATTAAGGGAAGAATTCAATAATTCTTCTCGCGTGCATCGGCGAGAATAGATGTGCCGTATCTTATTTAAATAGCCGTATAAAGTCTTAAACTATTCGCTTGTGCATTATTCAGGAATCCGAGGCGTACAATCGCCATTTTGAAGTTTCATTCCCTTGCAGAGATATAAAGAAAATTGAAAACGTTCGTTCTGGAAAACAGAATAAGATGCAAATGTCTGGCAATGCAAAGGATACTTTTGAAACAACAGAAGCGACGTTGGTTGGCATCCGCTTTAAAATGATATGATTTGATTCGCGATTCTGTGCTTTGTGGAAATAATATCTTGGGGAAGTTTTTAGATACTTCATAGGTATTTGGAGGTGGGGAGTTGGTTTTATGAAGACTGCTGTCAGAATGGTATTTACGAGTACCTATAATTGTCGGAAGGCACAGAACCGAGTGGCGTGCAATTGGAGAGGCCTATGTCCAGCAGTGGACGAGTATGGGCTGATGATGATGATGACAGAACCGATGGCGTGCATGTCTGGCGGACGTGTGCTGATCTCGGCGTGTGTTCTGTACGTGTGGTACCGTGCTGTCTGGGGTCACGTGGTGGCCTTAATTGCTGTGCTGGTGTATCGCAATGGTCTGGAGTCTCATGCTCGTCTGCTAGCCCGTGTTGATCTGTGCAAGAAAAAAATCTGCCAATAAATTGTAGTGTTATTTTTTTTTATAGCCCCCATCGTATATGCATATGTTGACGTCTTTTTGGAATACTTGTATATGGTTTTAATATTATGTCCATGCGACTAAACAAAAGTACCTATTATTCCAGTTCTGCATATCTTTAACTAAATTCAAGTTTTCGAACAAAGGGATCTGCTATTATCTTCCTAACTATCCATAGCCCTAGAGTGAGGTGAATAGAACGGAGTGACGAAAAAGTTTAGTACCGATCTACCGATTCTACCAGATACAGGAACAAAAATAACCTTATATTTTTTTCTAGTTACCCTCTCTTTTCCGATAATTATTAAGATAGCCAACTTATTTCCAAACACAGTCAGACGAGAAGAACTCCTCACCGGATATTTAATTTCCCGTTGATAGGTACCCCTCGATAAAACAATATTGGATATTACTTACGGCTAATATTTGGCTTACATTGGATGTGTTTGTACTTGAGGGTTGATCGATGAAAGTTAATATCGTTAAATGTTAAAACTTATATGTAGGTACGACCAAAAGTGATATGAAAAGGAATTTAATTTTCTCCTCGTAGCTCTAATCAATATGTTAATCATCTCAATCTCTATGTTATAAACCTACAAAAATGTCACACAAAATAGTATTTTCCTTGCATTATGTTATTTTGAAGTAACTTAGACAAGAAGTAAAGTTAAACCATACTTTGGAATACCTAAGGATAATAGCTTTTTTATATTATTTTATTTTTAACCGAAAGATGATAAAATAAAAGATGTGGTCCAGCACGTGGTCGACCATTCGATGTCTCGTAATAAACCGAATCCGAGCAAATTAACTTTATTTTACTAAAAAAAAACACGTCTAATTAACTTGCATACAGTTTTGTAGTATTTGCGGTATCGATACAGCAACCTAGCCATTTCTTTAATGGCTTAATTTTTGTATTTATTTTTTAGTATTTTTCGATCTCAATTATTCCATCACTGAATCATCTAATCGTAATTTAAAACTGAATGTTGGAAATGTATCCTACAGTCTGGACAATTTTAGTGTGGAAATAATATATTATAAATGTTAATTGCCTCGAAATCGGGAATACTCGAGTTTTGTTTGAAAATGCACTGCGTGGGAAAATAGCGAACACAAGAACCTTTTTATATCGCGGGGAAATCCGTTTTGGATACCCCACCGCTAGGATAGCGGCGGAGTTACGTAGAAATCGTCATTAAATTCCATTGAAACTCCACGGTGGGCACTCGCACGTTATTGTCGGGGCCCCCTGAACGACCTGAGCCACTACATCCAAGGATGGTCCTAGGTGCGATAGGCTCTCACGGATCCGGGTTGAGAAGCGGTCAGCACACCCCTAATCCTTCGATATAATGACGGCGGGACCTGAATCACTGCGGTACAACCACGCCCGCCCGTTCAGTCGCCTCTTATTGACAAGGGATAACCTCAGTCTTATTCTTATGCCGGGAACAACTGCTGAGCTAACGGTTCTTGAATTTGCACGTTAAAAAAAGTAAACATTACAAACCCGGTAATTTCCAATCATTTTATGTATCTCAACAGTCCGTAGTAGTAGATAGTAATTGGATGGTGCAAATGCAATTTGCATCGCGTTGTACATCCGTGTCCGGCGGGCGACCGCAAGGTGTCCCGATGCACTGGAGTTTGATCAAACCGCATTCATCTGCCTCTGGCGTTAGAACAATCACACGATTGGAATATTTCCTACCTATGGTTCACATTTACAAAGGGAATATTACATGATACACACAGAACAATAAGTAATAACTGTCGCGGTGCACTTCGCATACGTTCATCTGACTACATAAACTAGGATACATGTATTATGTGTATCAAACACTAATACACTGCGTAAATATTTTAAGATACGTTCGTAGATAGATAATTGGCTGAGCTCATCACTAAAGTATTATGTCGGAGATGGGAATCGAACCTGCGACCGTTATTATCCTAGTCTCCTGTCCATACTTCAGTGACAAGATACATCGTGCTTTCCAAGCACTGGTGTATCAAGGTGTTCAAAAATATGGCTGGATTCAACCATATTATTCGTGAAGTTAAGATTTAATCGATAGCTTTGAGTTAGGCTGTCTGTCGAATGAAACAACAAAAAATCATATGTTGCGTTTTTGTCTTATAGTTGGCCATTAAACAAAAAATCTGAATGAATGTGGATGAAGCAAAAAGGGGTTTGTCAGGACCGTGGTAAATTGCTCACTCCATGCTCTCCCAGAGGGGCAGACACAGAGGATGGAGCAGTGTATGTATGTAATAGTAGGACAATAATGAATGTTCACGGAAATCATCGGGGAGGCCCTCGTCCAGCAGTGAACGTCGTGTGGCTGATAATGATGATGAATCAATAGGATAAGTGCATTCAATAGTCCACTAAAATACATTTTTTTAGTGCACTATCTAATACGTACATCAAAAGTATCTAGGGATCGAGAATAATTTTAGCTCTAAAAAAATCTAATTTATTTAAATCAAATTTTAATCTAAACTTCTGGATTGGTCTCCTACCTAATTCCCCATGCCTTTATCAATGACTTATCACCACATTTTGAATAAATTATAAATGAATTCAGTTTTTGTAAAATATATTCTTGATTACAATCTTCTAAAATGTACTTGATCCCTAGACACTTTTGATGTGTGTATCAAATATTAATGTCAAATAGATGTTATTTCACATTAATTGTTGTTTATATAACATGATGTTATTTTTGTGCATAAATATATTTCATAAATATATTTCTCACTCAAGATTATTCGACGAAAAGATCCAAAATTTTCTCTTTAAGGCACTAGGACTGTTGACCTCTTCAATATACTTTCATTTCAGGAATTTCGTGCTGACTAAAGTAATTTTACAATGTTGCTGTCTCTTCCGCTTGTAATTTTGTTCCAGTGTGACAATGTTAGCGAATGTCCAATGACATCAAATATACTATATAATATCATTGGCGAATGTCGTATAAATTTTTAACGAAAGCTTCCGGAACAAGAACTTGCTGCTTTTCTTCAAAGTCCATCCGAACGATCCAGAAGGACAAAGGGAGGGACTACTAAAGGAATTGTTGGCTGTACTATCATGTGTGTTGCTATGTAGTTTTATTTCCAATTGTTGAGTTATTTAAAAAAGACATATGTATGTCTATCCTAAATAGGGACTTGAAGGAACGATTATTGGATTTACGTAATACAAGGCTGACCCTCAACAAGGGTAAGACAAAAGGAAATTATAAAAAATTGACTGACTGGTATATACTATAAATTAATTAGATTAAACTTTAAGCTGATTTCTTATTCGCAATTAGCTTTCTTCAACTATTCGCCGATGTAATAGCCGCGACGAAAAGCGAAACCATGATTCTGCCGTACAATCGGGTTGGACTATCGGTGTAAACACAAGAACAACACGATTGAATGTAAGTACTTAAACATATCTCTAGCCTACATGGTAGGGTTTGTCTAACAGATTGAATACAAAGTCGGTAGAAAACTGGTACCGGTAGAGCTTCCATTTTAATAGGAATCATTGATAAATGCTTTGATAACTTTCCTTGCCTAATAGTTGCTATCAAGGATATTTTTTTTATGGTAGTACCCAACATAAAAATACGCCTACGCCATACACCTAAGATGAATTCAGTTAATCAATATGAGAGCAAAAAGAATCAATGAAGAATACATACATTATTGTTGCTGCAGTATTGGAGGTAATAGAACCCAGAATGTCGAATATAAGCTTAGCCCTTAATCAAACAATGGCCAGTATATTGCCACTTGACCAACACATACTTTGAACCTTATTGAATGTCATCACTGGAATTATCTAAAGATTTCAGAAAAGTTATTCGAGAATAGTCACATAAGGTATGTAGCACTACAGGACACATACATACCTATTTGAACATTAAACAATAATTTCACATTGTACTTAAAAGCTAGATTTTACGATAAACATCACCCGGGTTTATGTGATGGATTTTTATTAACGAACGTCAATAGAGTCCAAAATCTATGAGAAAAAGACCTAACCATGTCTGATTAAGGGTTAAATATCGTAGTTGAGAACATTTATACCTAGTACAAGTTCGCTTATGCTTCTTTACCATCGACAACGTCTGTTAGTGGCCACAGTGCAACGCAACTCGCATCCACACAACAACGGACCGGAAATTAAAATGGCCGACGTCAACGCGCCACCAGCTCACAACACAATGCCAAAAGATTTTTTTTTTCACAACACAACAATCTACATAAATGCTCAAAGCAGTTGCGGCAGGAAATATTTTCGCTGGGCCGGCAAGCATGCACCATTATTTCTGAAGTCGCGCTTCGGTACGGTACGGATTCAAGTGAACACCTTCAAATAAAGCGCGATGAAATTATTTTCTGAATGCATCGCAACATGACTGGCGAAGGCGGGCCGAGTGCAGAGCAGCCGCGACCTGCCATTCCTCGCCCGTAACCAAATAACAGATACAGCTGCACACTACAGAGACACTTCACACCTTTTCGAAATAAAAGCGCCTCGGAAACTATTTGAACACGCGCTTCAGTGAAATTGAAAACAGAACTGGGACTGAAGATTGTTCCGCCTCGTTTCACCCGGTGAATAGGTACCCACTTATATCAAAGAAAGATTTGACCTTCGAGTTAAATAGGAAAATAACAGGCTGTGTACATTTGTAGGTAACTTTCCACCTCAAAATATTGCTTACTTTGTTAAATATAGACTATTAATTTAAGAAATATGCTTTGATAGGACGTATCGATTAAGAACGCCTGAAAACGTCCAAAAAGACACGAAAGGAGAATTCCACGTCGAAACATCGATGTTTTTACCAGTGTAGGCTGTCAAACATTATAATTCCTTTGAAAGCCGATTATTTATTAGGAGTCCTAAAATAACTTTAGCAAACATCTGAAACTAACGATTGCTCGGAATTTCACTTGCGTGTTGTACAATTGCTGATCTCTCTGAAATCTTAACAATAATAAGTAAATATTTTTAGGATTTTAAAATGTCCTTCACTAAATGAAACGGCCCAATATGTTTTCTTAAGATCATTTTTTATATTTTATTATGTTATATTTTTATTATATTCATTATATTCGTGCCTATATACCCGGTGAACAATATTGATGTTTTCTTTATTTTTAATTTTAATGCTACATTGAATGGTACAATCTGTGGATCTAGCGGATTTCAAATATCAGAGAAACATCATACAATTTATTTTGTTAAAAAAACTTGTATTACGAGTACATTAGATTGTTATGCAATTATTCCCGTATTTGGGAATGACGATTTTCATTTCAAACAAAACTCCATTACTAATATAAAAATACACCATTACCTACCTAAATTTACTTATATTATAAAATAAATCTTTCACTTCACAATGCTTTATCTAAAATATAATTTACATTTTTTTGATAGAGCACTCCTTTATCTGTCTGGTGCACCATCCATCCATTACCTCACACTTGCACAAGTTACACCTACACAATAATATGACAAAAATTGACATGTTGCGATAATAATGCATGTCGCACGTAGGTAAGTGCGCTCGTTAGTCGCTGCACAAGTCACCCTCATTCACCCCAATTACTGTGAAGCACGAATAAGTTGTTGTAAAAGGTTGTCCTAATTAAAATGATATACTCAGGTTTGACGAGTAATTAGTGCTTGGAGTTCGCACCGGCGGCGTGGACTTTCTCTCACTTTGCTACGACAGCTATCTGAGTCGTGATTACACTCTAATTAGCCACGGCGTTTTCAACTAACTAACTCAGTTAAAAACTGCCATGTTTGTAGGTTCATATATGCTTGTAACTTTGATATGAAAATTTGAATGGTGTTTTTAACTGTTTATTTTAGTGTGTCTAAAATGAGACGGTCAGTGCTAAAGTGGCCTAAGCCACAGTTTTTCATATTCCGACTTAAGTGTGGCAATTTACTAATAACATGTTAAAATAATTCATATTAAAGAATCCATAATTTAAATTATAAAAAAGAAAAATTTGGATAAAAATAAACTTCCATCTACCTACACACATAAGTCAAACTCATTATTCTAAAAATCTTTATATCTCCATACTGATTGGTCTAGGGTTAGGCCACTTTAGCGCTGACTGCCTCAAATGTAAGTCATGTGAGGATCTATTATAGGCTGTGAGGAGGCATCTGCTTGCTTACTTATAGAATATTTCATCATGACAGCTCACTGACGTCCATTGCTGGATACTCCCCAAAGATGCGCCACAATAATCTGTGGTAGAGTGTTCTGTTACAATGATCGGTCTTGTGCCTTCTCCGTTAATGTGTGCCCGCCAACTTAATCAGACAGTCGAAACACCTTTTTGGACGTCTACCCACTATCTATAATACAAAATTAATCGCTAAATGTGTTTCGAAAAGAACGGCTGGACCAATTTCTCTTAATTCTCTTTTTGGTGTGCTTATTAATGTCAGGGGAGGAGTTTCTTAGGAAAGAAAATTGCACTTGGAAGTCATACTAATTCGAAATTAATGTTCATAGTTAATTCAGGACAATGTCTCTCGAGTTAACTAATATACCTAAGTTTAAAAATGTATCTAGGTACGCGTCTAACTTCTGTACGACTGAACCAAATTGCATAAATCTTTTTACATGTTCCTTATAGTACGGACATGGTTTGCATAGACTGTTCTGATTTTCACGGTTAGATTAATTTTTTTCTCGCGAGTGAGACTTGGTATTATATTCTACAAGTATTATTTTATGATCAAGAAATGTTATCGTCTTTCTCAGTAATATACGTATTTTTTCCCCAAATAACATCGAGAACGAAATTGACGATGTCGAATAGTGAACCTAATTTAATAATAATAAATAATTTCCGAAAGGCTTCCTCGTGGAACAATTTCAGTATATTGAACCTTTAAAAAGCTCGACTAAAACCAGTGAAACTCAACCTCAGACTTCACTGATTTTAGGCAGGTAACTTAAATTGTTAAATATGCAAGGTCATATTAAAAGTGAAACTCGAAAGTAGCTCAGTTCATGATACCAAACAACATCCCCAAGAAACTCAAAAAAATGCACCTCTTCCTAAAAAACCTACCGACCAGTTGATTGCCACTTTATGTCAGTTATGTTGCCAGTTTTGCCAACGTTTTTGATTTTGAGTCCTAAAAGTAACGATCGTTATGAACAATAGCCCAATGCCTCAACAATGGTCTCGATCCCTAAACAATCTCCGGTATAATTATGGATAACATGCTGCCAAAGATCGTTCGATGATGAGATATCACTGCGGAAGTGGAGACAAATGATTGATAAACATTTAATTAAATTACATGACACACGTAGTAACACAATACAAGTAAAAATACAACAGGTGGTGGATT
This sequence comes from Conopomorpha cramerella, assembly GCA_012932125.1. Classification (NCBI taxonomy): domain Eukaryota; kingdom Metazoa; phylum Arthropoda; class Insecta; order Lepidoptera; family Gracillariidae; genus Conopomorpha; species Conopomorpha cramerella. Next base: position 6,126 of record SJJU01000662.1, on the reverse strand, counting down.
TTCAAGTAAAATAAGTAAATACCTACTCGTATTCCGTTGTTCAACGTGTTTCAACGCCCATTTTCTTCAAGAGACTTTTTAATCCAAAGCGAGGTCTTTGAGCCGAAAGTTGCGTCGTACTTACTGACTTCGAGGTTTTGATGATTTTTTCCTTGGAAAGGACATGTTATGCCGAGAGTGGTTTCATGATAAAGAGTTTTGATATGATAATATTAACCCAGAGAAATTGAGGTAAAAACTTGAAAATCGGTTACTGAATCTTCGGGGGGCGGCCCTATTTTTCTGCAAAATTCAGTAGGGTGATTTGCCAATATTTAAGTTCTCGGGACACAATATGCAGAGAGAAGATAAGATAGGAAGCTGTGAGTAAAATAAATTATCGCTTCATGACATTGGGTTTTTTCCCCTCCGACACATAAAAACTAAACCAACGCATTTTCCCTTTCTATCCTTTCACCTCACAATGTTTTCTGACATTTCTTTATGTATGTATTCTAAAACAATGTCAGTACTCAACGACTCATCCCAATATCGCTTCAGCATAGCTGATCGCTTTGGCACAAATACGATTGGTCTGAGATAAAAGTCAATAGAGTAGAGATTCGTCCTGCTTGAAGAGAGTTACAGAATACGGTTCTGAAGTGTGGAACGTGACAAAACATTGACAAAACAAAGTCAGTGTTTGCTTTAAGGTGGTGATAGAATTGGGCATTCACTTGTAACAGAACATCCGGCATTTTCCGTTTTTATAAATATAACTAAAATATTCTCGTTATTTTATACGTTTTTTTATAAATCTCGTCAATTTTATTTTCAGGTTCAAAGCCATAAATTTAAATCTCAACTGAATATTTTCAAAATCAGCACTTGGTAAGGTATCCCGTCCGTATCCATTTCTGCATACACGGGTAGGAAGGAACGTGGATAGTCTTGAACTTGACAATGTTTCAAAGATCGTTTACTATAGGGTTCAAGTGGTCTTTGGATGCCAATCGATCATATAACAGTGTTGCCAGCGCATATTGCACCTTTGATTTATGTATGCTAGCTTTCGACTCCGAGGAATTCCCGAATACATAAATCATGATGTGCTGTTTGGCATTTCGTCTTCAATAGAAACATACGAGTGCATGTGTATACGATATATTGTGTTAGTAGATTTTACTCTTGCATGTGTGTTTTTTGTAGTAATAATTTTTAATAATAAATTATTTTTGTGGTAAAATATTGTTTTGGAGGTTTTCTTACTTTAAGGTTCCAGAGAAACAATGTGTCGACGAATAAAATTTTGTGAAGGTATCATTTTTCGTTAATCTAATACTTAAATACTACTACAAAAGTTACAAAGTATTTAATAAAATTGAGAACTTTATTAAGTGAAAAAAAATACATTGCTTTTTCAGTAATTTAGAAATCCTTACGTATTTACAAATACTACAGATCGATTAATAAGAGTTGGCATTTTAACACATTGACACGATGCAAATGTCACTTAAACCTTATGGCTTAGTGACACGCGTAATAAACATGTTGTATTTGTGAAATTGCATTAGTGTGAGTACTGTAAATGTGCCAGCTCTTATTAATCGATCTGTTCCTAAAAAATAGTTCACCCCCCCCCATAAATTGGTGACATGACTTTGACTTTCACGAAACTGAGAGGGTGTGAAGAAGACAAATCACGGTAATAATTACAACTTTATATAATAACATTATTGGTTGTTCATTAATTATTTCTTTGTCAAAGAAATCTCTTCGCTATTTTTTTCTACAATGAAGTGTTTTTTTTTTGCTTATTGCTGATCATAAAAAACTAATGCTAATAATTAGCTCATATGTTTTCAGGGATTTTCCGAAGTCTTCGGATAATTACGACGTCGACCTCGCAAGCAAAGTTCATATCACACTAACTGCGTACATCGTACAAATCTCTGCCTTACTTTCAAGATTAATGATAATGACCCAGTTCCAAGGCACGTTCTCAGTCGGTATTAAGGCTAAAGAACTTTTACAAACAATTATGTTATCTTCGTTGTTTTCTTTTACATGAGTATTTTTTAAATACAATGAAAACTGTCATCATGTTACACCTTATAAAAACTCAAGTCACAAAGTCATAGTGGGGTGGATAGACAATTTGGCGATGTGATGTCTATGAATTTGGTTGATTGAAATTGTCTGAATTTGTCGACTACTCTCTATTCACATAAGTCTTGGTCTATGAGGTTTGATTACACATCCTTGGTCAATAAGTCGTCAGTACTAACTAAAATTAAAGTAATTTTTACTTATTAAAATATATAACTCTACCTTGAGTTATATATTTTAATAAATAAAAAAATCCTGATGAGTTTAAGAGAATTAATATCGAATGAGATTAATACGAGCTTCAACCTTAGGGTCGTAGACTAGGTACTGATTTCAAGCATAGTTACATTCTAGCGTCGTAGCGGCTGGGACCAGAATGGTGTCAGAGTGAACTCATTCTATTAGTACCAAAACGGCCATTTTGGACCATTTTGACGCCATTTAGTGAGAGACAGATGCTCTTATAAAAATAGCAGACTTGGGACCCAGATTTCTGGCCAACTGTACAAAAAGATTGAAATTCTCACTAAGCGGCAAATAAAAATATTTGTGTTAAGTGAGACTATGTACCTAATGGGTCTAGATTGACGTCTGAAATTGATGAACTGCTAGCAATTGACAACTTTGCATTTCGAATGATAAATGATATTTTTATTGAAAATTGAAGAAAATATAAAATTATTTGACCCGTATTTTTTTATTTAACATGAAAATAATGTTTTCATTCATGATTTTAACTTTAAATATTGATTTTTTTCGAAAGAGCGTAAGCGCCATATGACGTCCCTATTATGGATACACAGATCAAACATAGATAGAAAAGAAAACTATAGCTGTCAATGTCAATTTTCAAGTTGTAGTCTGTGTAGATCGTTGTTTTGTTTACTTTTGTTGTTAGAAAGGTGTGTTTATTTATTTGCTAGCCACGTCGAGTCAGAGTAATATTACTCCTAACATTGCTTTTTCTCTCGTTCGGGTTGATGCATTTTTTATCGATAGTAGTGAAAAAGCGTGATTTTAGGTTTATTCCAAGAATAGGTGGGATGAAAAAAAAATAACCTGTTTTGTTTGTTTTGAAACTGACGATTCTGCTGTCACTAATTTTGTCAATTTTATTGATGTGTAAAAAAATATGGATAGGCTTGAATTCCAACTATTTCGCACAAAGTAATGACGTCATCACACATATTTCACATTTTACGTAATATCTCCGAATTTACGCATCTAAAAAATATAATATTTTTTGTACAGTATCCTGAAACGAAAATACAGAAACGGTTTTTTTTATTTATACTGCTTATTAGGTATGCAAAGTTGTCAATTACAGGCAACTTATGTGAACGAATGAATTAATAGTTGTATTCTATATTGGACACGGAATTGTTCATTTTATGTAAACAATTGCAAAAAGCGACCTTGTCGCTCAGAGCGATTTCTTCAGAGATCGGCCGATTGTCCTTTTTATATGAAAAAGTCAATTTTATTTCGTTCCGTGGCTTTGATACTTAAGGAAATGGACTAAGGTGGAGTAAGGTCTACAGAAACAGTAGACTTGATATTCGGGAGTCATAGTTGGATATACCCTTTCGGCTTGAAAGGGTATTTCCGACTACGACTCACCCTTTATTATCTGGGAGGCCATTTTGTTTTGAACTTCAAATGGTAATACTTTTACCCATGGACGTATTCTTCTAAGTAAATTCCAAACATTTATGGTGTAAAATCAGAGGAAGACCCGCATTAAATAAAGTCTCGCTATGTTCGTTATTGTGGAAAAGAGATAAACTGTACTCAAGAGACACTTGCGCAGATACTGATTATGGTTTTAGAGCCGGGCATTTGACTGGGTGGCTTTCGTTACCACGAAATGTATATTTACCTTTTGATGTTTTGTTTTGAAATAAACGCAATCAATTACTTGAATGAGTTTTCTCAGAATATCATTTCAGAGGTATAATTCGGGCGTTTATTTCACATAAATAATGATAATGATCAGTTCTTATTTTCAAAATATTATTTAAACAAATACAGTTTACTCAGTCAGTTAGGTTACCTGGAATAAAACGTTCCGAGTGATAAAATTGCGTTTTAAAATTTTACATAATTTACAATCGCAGGCATGTTCAACCGCGAGCTGAGAGCACGAGGGATCAACTGGTCTGTTGTTAGAGCAGCCGTAGAAGATGGGAACGAACGAAACGAAACAACAATATGGAAAACGCCGGAGTGAAAGACAATATTTTCTGACTGCGTGGCAGGGTAGAGTTGGATCCAAATATCAGTTTCGTTGTAAAAGTTTGGTGGAAAAGAGGGACGACTGAAGTTGCTGCGCAGTTTGCAAACCAAGTTGTGTTTGATCTGCGGAAAGTAGGTATTAATTCATTGTTTTTTAGTTCGTAACATTTGACATTTACTTGATGTGCGGAAAACACAAAGCGGTGTCTAATTACAATGTACAACTTTTCTTATTAGCAAGAGGACGCAAAAGTGTAGGACTTTTCACAATTGAAAACTCCGCTAATTCGTTATTTTTAGTTCACGAACAGTCGGCCAAGTATATGATCTATCACCCTAACGTTGGAAATCATATGAATGTCATTAGAAAATAAAGTCCATTTTTGAGTGTCACAATATAACTCAACCTTATTTATGTTTTAGTGACACAGGAAGTGTCTTCAAAACTGATGAAGGTAGCTTTAATCTACACGTTACTAAGCTATAAGTTTATGACCTCATTATTTCTTGTATGGTGCCTATTCACTTCGATAATATTATTAGCTACTTTTATAAATCAATTATAATTATAGTTAAAGGTACTTCATACAATCTAAATCAAGTTCTCTTCTATTAACGAAAGTTAAATGATAATCTATCATGTGAATGATAACCTACTAGGAATATGTTACAATCTTGGCTGATGTTAAACAGCGATGTGGTGTACGATGGAGCACACTTGTTTAATAGGTACCTATTTACCTGCGTTGAAGACCTTCAGACTGTACTGCACAGGAAACACAGACACCGGCAAGTCATTCCACATTCTGGCGGCTCGCACTATGCAAGTAGACGCAAACCGTTTGGTTCGCGTAAATGGTAAATCCACCTCGTATGGATGACGTTTTGCCTTTCTTCTGGTTGTCCTATTGTAAAAACGCGATGTGGGTATTAGGTTATGCAATTCCGTAGCACACTCTCCGAAATGCCCCCGATAGAAGACAGATAGGCTCGCAACCTTGCGATGATGCTCTAGGCTTTGTAGCCGAGCATCAAACAGCCTGTCGTCACCTATGAGCCTTCTAGTACACCTCTCTATTGCCTCCAGAGCCTCAAACTGGTACTTTGCTGATTTAATAATGAGAGCAGTATTCCATACATGATCGAACTTGGGCTTGATACAGTGTGAGCAGCTGTTCCGGTGTGAAATACCGACGCACCTTCGAGAGGATGCCCAGCTTTTTGGCTGCGCGTCGAGCTGTAGCCTCAATATAGTAGCCACAGTTGAGGTTAAGGGTTAGCGTCATACCTAAAAGCTCCAGCCGATTGACTGTAGGGGTACATCCTGAAAAGAGGGAGCCAGATTGAATGGGCACTTTTGCTAACACGCCTGGGTCTTAAGCGCATTGAACCTGAGCAGATTGGTCTCGCGCCAAGATGAGACTTTACTAAGGGTCAGGTTCAAACGCTCAATCAATGCTTCCAGGTTTGTGTGAAGATTAAAAATACTTACTTAGGTTTATTCTACACGACTTAGAAAAGGAGTATGAAGTATCTTTATTGATCTTACATTTAGGCCTCAAGTCACAACAAGGAAGCCTTTACAAACATTTGAATAGTAGTAAATTAAAGAGATCACAGATACGAGCAATTGGAGAGGCCTATGTCCAGCAGTTGACAAATATGGGCTGATGATGATGAAATTAGCTGACCCGGCAAAAGTTATTTTGTCAATTGTACGTACATGTAATATTAACAGTGTTTTCCTGCTATTATATTTTTTTTCTGTTTTTTGTCCTGACCGAAGGTGGCGTGAAAAGTACT